>PVJO010001286.1:0-179602 GCA_004026905.1 Hystrix cristata | reverse complement strand
AGATATTATATAAAAGGAGGATGGTGTGCAGAGGAGAGGAGTACTAGAAAGAGAGAAGGAGAAAAGCAGAAAGGCAACAGGGGAAAGAGAGGGGAAAGGGAAAATATGGAAAATGATGAATGAACCTGCTGTAAATAGGGAGGGAGGGAGCAGAGGGGAGGGGCGGGGGAGAGGGGGGAGAACCAAGATGCACCATGTATAGGTACAGAATAAATGTAATGAATGTGACCATTGTATGTAGAATGTACCAATACATTTTCTTGGTTTAAAATAAAAAAAAAAAAATTCAGTACAGTTCCTATCGATTTCACAGGACAAGTTGATCCTCTAATTGTTGTGAAAGAATAGCCAGGAATGGACATAGTTGTAAGCACTACTGAAAGGAGATAAATCACAACAAACACAGACAATAGGAAGTTGGCAATATGCTGTAAAGCTGAAAATGAGCGAACCTCATAACTCAGGTTTTCCATTTCTAGATATACATTCCCTGGAGTACCATTTTTTTAATCTGATGGTTTCAAGCCATTAGGGGTTGGAAAATCAACCTACTAGGTTCTTGTCACTAATCTTTAAAATAATATAAAAAACAATAAAAAGATATTAGAGCATATAACACATATTAACCCTAAATATCATTTATTTCAAAGTATGTTAAGGAATGTCAACGAGTATGCATGTACATACTGAGTTGTTACATAATTTGTATTGTGCAGTTTTAAAGCGATTGTCCTGAAGAAACTCTTCCACACATACACAACAATTTTCACTGTAAACAGTTTATAATAGAAAAAAGATAGGAAAACTTTGAATTTTATTTATTAAAAGACTAGATAAACTGGTCTCATACTATACTCATACTATAGAATAAATGAACCAGATTAAAAGTATCATCATGGATAAATGTTTAAAAAAAACATGATGCCGGTGGGGGGGGCAGGAGTTGAGGAACACACATGGTTCTGTAAAGTGAAAAACTCAACAAAGTGTGATTATTTATGCAGACCATAAGTTGCATAATATTAGAAATGATATGGTTCAAGTTAACAGTTACTCCATGCGAGGGGGGAAGAAAAGGGGATTTCAAGTATATTGGAATTTTTTTTTTAGTCTCAAAGACCAACCTGTGGCAATGACTTATCCCCATCTGCATGCATCTTTAATTTCATCAATGCAACCTTTGCAGCTGTTTCACTATTTTTTGCACCTTTCCGCCGTTTATTTCCCGTCTCTCCTGTCTTGGAATCTAAGAAGTAAATGTAAGCATGTAAACACATTAGGAACTTTTACATTACCTTCTCCAGAATTTTATTATAGTAAAACATTTGTTAATTATAACCCTGCAACCTACATAAATTACACACAATGGAAATGCACAGAAACCACATTCACTTTGCAAGTATTTTATTTATATGGCTAATAGAAAAATTTCATCGAAGTTGATCTAAACCAGTCATGGCAAACTTTTCAGAGCTTTCAATGATAACAAACAGCCTGCTGCACCACATGTGCCATAGGTTTGCCATAACTGATCTCAGCAATCTTCACATCAAAAAAATTCACTGGTATGTGTTTCTTTCCATCATAAGGCTATTTGATCTGAAATAATCACCAATGCTTCTATAACCAAATTTAGGATTTAGTACTATCCTTAATCCAAATGAAAATTCTGCTGAACTAACATATTGGTAGAGAGACTAACTCATGAATATAGTTATGGATTATATCTTGATGTTCCTCCAAAGCCTCATGCACTCATAAGTGGGGCTTTAGGGAGGTGATTTGATCATGGGGCCTATAATTTTATAGGTAAATGTGATGTTGGGAGATGAAGCCTGGAGTAAGGTCACTGGGGGTGTGGCCTGGAGGGTATAGCTCCCTCCTCCCTCCCTTGATCACTCTCTGCTTCCCACCACCATGCCATGAGCCTTTTCTTTTCTGCCATGCCTCCCTGCCTTGGAACCTGCCAACTATGGACTGAACCTCTATAAACTGTGAGCCAAAATAAATCTTTCTTCCTTAAAGCTGTGGGTGTCAGGTATTATGTCTCAGTGATGAGAAAGTAACAAACACAATTTATTTTTTCCTGGTACCTCATATTATCAAAGAGTATTCATAGCATGCTCAAATAGGCTTATAAGAGTTTATTCGACAGAGAAAGAGATCCACTATGCCAATTCCATGAATACCATATCTAGCCATAATTGTTAACAAGCTGATCTAAGCAGCCCACCAAAAGAGACCATCTGGTGGGGTATTCACAACATATAAATTATCATCAGTCAGATAGGCAGTGTGCAAAACACTATCACAAGACTGTCATCAAACTACAAGTTATTGTCACTGAGCCTGCTAATGCTAATAATACATTCCATAACTGATAAGTAGATTTAAAGGCAGGAGCTCTGGAATTAATAGACTACACAGCAATAAGGAAAGCAACAAAACAAGCTTTCTAAATACTTACCAATAATGTCTTTAACCAGTTTTTGAGTGGCAGTCATACGAGGCTTTGGGATATCTAGTTTTTCACACTCATGATCTGACTGATGACGGTGTCTAAGAGCAACAGAAGAATGATACTACTTCATATATTTGTATAGAACTTAAATAGATATATAAATCTTGACTAGTCTAAGTGATCTACCTTAGGCAAAAATTCTTGTCACAATAAGGACATATAATGGCCACAAGCTCTCTTTCAACACAGTCCTTGAATGAGCATGGGTAAGATTCATGTGTATCTATCTTTGGTTTTTCATTGATTATAGTCACCTGAAAATGTAAAAAGGAAAAAATGGCATTACAGTTTACATTTGAAACAAATTTATAGATCTATTTTGGAATGCAGCATTCCTATCACTTTTGCTTAACCTTATTAGCTCAAACTATATATACTCTCACATAAAAATGATAATGTTGTGGGATACTGTGCTGTTTTAAATTTTCATACTGTGGCATATTTCTCTTCTATGCTAAGTTGAAATGACTTCTCTTAATCTTCTACATTGCAACAGACTCATACAAAGATGCTCTCATAATAAAATATGCTTGGGTAATCACCTCACCAACTCCAAATGGCAAGTCATAACTACTTTCTATACCAGGCATAGGTATAGAAAATTCTACCCACCTAATTTACTGGCTAGAACACTTTAAAATTATATATTTATCCATGAGACAGAGTTAAAGGTAATTTTCATAATCATAAACTACTTTCTATGCTATAAATTAGATCAGAGGAAGATGAGATTTTGTAATATTAAGAAGAAAACATCCACATCAGGCAGGTGATTGAGCATTAAGTACCAAGATTTCTAGAGTTAAATGCATTTAGGGAAATAACTGCTCAAAAATTGTAATCGGAGAAAATTCCTTTAGAGATACTTACATTTCATAGGAATTAACTTAAATATCCTTCCCAATCTGCTGCAAGGGCCCAATGTTAAAATAATTTTTATTTCATTATTTAAGGAAATCTAATAATTTCAGAGTTAATTCACAGAAATAAGATGACATAAGAAAAAAGAAAACATGAAAGATTTATAAGCTATGTAAGAAACATCAATAAATTTTACAATATATGAGTATTTCCTGCTACCATGTTAGGGAGTTTTTATTTTCCTCCCATAAATCCTTTGAAAGGCTCCCATTCTGAACCCACGTAACTTTGATTTTCTATAACTGAGAGAACAGATGTGAAAATCCCTGGAAAAATGCTTGCTAAATGGTAAGCAGGAGTAAATATCACCTGGACAGCGTTATAGACAAATGGTTTTTACTAGTGTGGTAAATTCAGTTTGACTCCCTGCCTCTCTCTGCCTAAAAGGCAAGTAATGCAATGTAGCTACTGTGAAGTTTAAGAAAATTTTTACACTGGGCATGGTGGATACAGCTTTCTCTTTTTCCTCTTGAAATTGAACTGCTTTCAGGAAGGCTAACCTGGTCTGGCACTAAGTCAGCTTAATTCTAGGTTTCCTCTGCTGACTCATTAGACTCTATACTAGGATGCACCATTCAATCTGTTTGGAATTAGGATAGGGATTCTGTTGGATTATAAATTTGTTCCTGGTGGTCTAAGGCTGACTGAGTCATAAAAACTAATGAAGAATCCTATCACCAGACACCAGTGAAAATAAACATGGCAGTGAAACAAAGAATGAAATGGAAGGATTATATGATGGCATTAATTCCAACACGTGTTTATAAATTTATAGTGCTATTGTGCTTAAAAAAGAAATGTTAAAGAATAAGAATTATAAGGATAAAAACTTTTAAGTACCAAGTAGACCAATTTTTCTTTAAGAATAAGGAAAAATAATATTAAATGAAGCAAAATTCTCTTTACCTAATCGGTTTAGGATGTTCAACTTTAATCTCTAGTGCCATGACTAGCTTTTAATCTATTTAAATTCTGAACGAAAATACATGAATACAAATAAACATTATCAGATTAGAGAAAATTAACATACTTGAGGACAACCATGAGATTCTCTGCTTCTGTGTTCAAGGCTAAAACAATGTAAAAAAAAAAGTGTTTATTTAAATGCAAACAAATAATGCACTTAAAGATAACTGCAGCAAGCTGAGCTATTGTAATATTGTATCCTTAAAATACATTATACTCATACTACACTAACAACTTTTCATGTAAAAATAAAACAAATGCCAGATAAAGATGAAACAGCTATTGTCTCAAAAGTTTTAAGGCATAAATGTTCTCAATACAGGTAAAACAACTAATTACTCTAAATTACCTTTACTTTGAGTGCTTTAAAGTACATGAAAACACAAATGAACCTTTCAATTTCTTATATTCTTAAAGGAATCACTAAAGATCATTAATGGTAAACTGTCAAAGAGTGCTCCAATTTTGAATGATTTAAAAACATGCATTACTTTTATTTACTTCTAACGAATCCTTGTGAATTATATTCTGAAATGAATGTTCTTTCAGTCCTCTATTTAATAAATTAAATGCCTGCTAGATGAAACTTTATTAAAATAATACATCTCTCCAAATCTTTGGTTAGTACCCAGGTTTTACTTTGCGTATGTTCAAATAACAGGTGCTACCCACGTTAAGCAAATTACTGAGTTCTTTTCATTTATTAATTAAAATAAAGAGTAATAATCATAGCTGAATTTTTTTTACCATATTCTTTAATTCACAGATATTGTCCCATTTCTAGGAGTTCAAAGGTTAGTCACATAAAGTAATCACAGCCTATGAACAGTCTGTTTTTTTTTCCCCTCAAGTGATTACTAAATATTAATGGCTAAAGTTATTTCAAATGATTATACTTTTCAGAAATTAACCCTGTATTATACACACTGAAACGACTCCCACATCCTACATAAAAATGTAACTTACCAAAATATTCCTGAACAACCATCACATACAAATGGAAGAAAATCTAAAATTGGAGGAAATACAGTAGGTATTGGTCAGTATCTGCTTTTGATTTAGTTTGATTTTAGTCTCTGCTTTTTTGATTTAGCTTTCTTATGGAAAAATAATCTTAAGGTGATACAGTATATATATCTTAGAGGACTGCACTACCTTTGCAGGAGAACTTCTCTTTTTTATTAATTTTCTAGTGTATCACCATATTATCACTATTAATCAAAAGTCATCACAACTTCATTAACTCTGGAAAGAAGTGACTAAATTAATAGGCGATATAAGTTACTTGTAATGGTTGTTAGATGAGAAAAGTTTTGGTGGCATTTTTCTTTCCTTCTTTTCTCTGTATTTTCAAGATTTATTAGGTGTACTTTTTGAAGACTTTATACTGCAAAAACTCTTCATTTGGGGGGAAAAAAACCCCAAAAACCTGGGGATTTAATTTTGATTCCATTGCCTACTAATGTAGCTCTATTAAGTAGGTTACTTAAAAGTAAAGTTTTGGAGAGAGATACCTACAGTATACATAGTAAGATACAGTACATAGTGTATGTATCTCTGTGAAATATTGTATACAGAACACATGTCTCTCTCTCTATGCATGTTTTTTACACATACATATATATATATATATCCCCCCAAACCAAAGCTCTATTATTAGCTAATATAAATAGGTATAGAGAAGTAAATACATATATATACATGCAAAGCATAAAATGTGTGTATATACTTATGTATGTGTATGAGTATGCATATATATAAATAGATCTCTAAGTGTATCTGTTCTGTAGACCACAGCTACCCCAACAGGTAATTATAAAATCCAAATGGGATATGTATAAAATAGCAGAATAGCAATACAGTAACTATAATTACTAAAATAATTACAACAATTAACTTCTTTTGAATATGTTCAACTCCAGAATACACTGGGTGGATATGCTTTCAAAGAGATTTCAGAAATTCAATATAGAGTAGAAGACATAGAATAGAATGGCAAGTATAGCCAGCTGATTCTGGATAAAAGAATCGAAAAAAAATGTTGGAGAAAAGACAGCCTCTTTAACAAATAGTGCTGGAAAAACTAGAAAATTGAAACTAGATCCTTATCTCTCACCTGGAACAAAAATCAATTCAAAACGAATCAAAGATCTAGGTATAAGACCTGAAACTTTGAAAATGCTAAAAGAAAACATAGTAGAAACACTTCCATAGGCACAAAGACTTCCTTAATAGGACTCCAATGACACAGGAAATAATAGAATCAACAAATGGGCTACATCAAATTAAAAGTTTTTGCACAGCAAGGAAAAATAACTGACAGAGTGAAAAAACAGCCTACAGTATGAGAAAAATCTTTATCAACTACACTTCCAACAGAGGATTAATATGTAGCATAAAGAACTCAAAAAACACCAAAAAATCAAATAGTCCAATTGACAAACGGGCAAATGAATTGAACAGATACTTCTTAAAAGAAATACAGTCAATAAGCATATGAAAAAATATTCAACATCTTTGGTCCCTAGGGATGTGCAAATCAAAACCACATCGAAGCTGTATGTGATAGTACATGTCTGTAATTCCATTGCTCAGGAGGCTGAGGCAGGGGATCACTATGAGTTCAAGGACAGCCTGGACTACTTAGTGAGTTCAAGCCAGCCTGAACTACACAGCGAGACCCTGTCTCAAAAACAAAAACAAAAAACTACACTGAGGTTCCATTTCAACCCAGTCCGAATAGCTAGCACCAAGAATAGAAAAAAACAACACAAGGTGAGGATGGGGGGTTGTCTACACTGCTGGTGGGAATGTAAATTAGTACAGCCACTACGGAAGTCAGTAGAGATTTCTCAATAAAATTAGAGCTCTCATTTGATCCAGCCATACCACTCCTAAATACATACCTGAAGCAATTAAAGTCAGCATACTATAAGGATATCTATTTTTATTTTGGCATAGTTCGCAATAACAAAATATGGAACCAGCCTAAGTGCCCATCAACGGATGGACGGATAAAGAAAATGTGATATACATACACACACCCACACACAATAGAGTATTATTACTCAGTCATAAGGAAGAATGAAATTCTCTCCGATATGAAGACTATCACGTTGAGCAAAATAAGCCAGACTGAGACAAACAAATAATGTGTGTTCTAATATGTAGAGTCTAAAAAAGGTAAGAAAGTAGCAAGGAATCTATTATTAAACAAAAGGAAGCAAAGAAGAGGGAGGGGGAGGGGGGTATGAGCAGGGGAAAGGGTTTAAGGGTGGATAATGGGGGGATGGCTATGAGCAAAACAAACTTATGCAAGTCCTCCTAAATACAGGAAACTAGGGGGAGGGTGAGGTAAGGTTGATGATGAGGGGTCGGTGAAAATGACAAAAGTATATTATGTGAATGTAAAAATCTGGCAAAATGAACCCCTTTAATCTACATAACCACTGGAAGAGATAAAAAATTAAGGATATGTATTTCAGTAAGAGAAACTGAAGCATGTAATATTTTGCAAAACATGTCATTTTCAACATGCAAAATTATACTTACTTGCTATCTTGAGACTTTTGGTAACTAAGTAAATATTAGATGCAGACCGGGAGGACCCAGGGGCAAGAGCTAAAATCAAGATAATTTCCTAGTTTCTGTTATTACCATTCTATTCATCCAGAAGCTAGATGAAATTGAGGATACTCAATGTACTCTGCATTTTAACTCTGGTCCAAAAGAGACAGGCCTGGCCTCATGTCAGATAATCATGCCAAAGGTACAGCAGGTGAAGTGGGAAAGGAAGATAAACTATACCGCAGATGGTAGATAATATCTTTAGATCCACTAGAGAAAACCAGACACACAAGATAAATTTACAGTCAAAATCCAAATCGCTAAACTTCAGTAAGATAGGACTGCAAGAAAACAAGTTTTTACCTGCCGAGGGGCTGGCGATTACAGGTAATAGAGCAAAATACATCTATAGGATGTTGTAAGTAGCAAGAACCTGGCAAAGATTCACCTGACCTTTTGGTCATGCCCACAGTATCTAATAAATTTTGACACAATGAGTCTGGGCTAAACCTTGAAGTCTTTTTCAACACCCTGATTCAAGAACTTGCTACTAATGCTTGTATTTGCCACCCTATGCACACATCTGGAGTGAAACCCTGCACCAAAGATTAAGTAGTCTGTGTAACTCTGATACTTCATGAACCTGCCTGTTACCGAAGTATCACACGCTGAAGCCTGTGCCACTCTGCAGGGACTATGTGTATTACAAGGTCTGGAGAGAGACCATCACCATACTGCCAGTGCTCTAGAATGCAGTTTGTTAGTCTGAAAGCTCTTCCGTGTAAAAGACTGTAGTTCAGAGCCTTATGTGGTTCCAGTACCAAAATCAACGCTTTTCAAATATTTGTTCGAACGACGATAATCAGGATCAAAGATTGAACAGAAAGAGGATAATGATCAGCTGGTGTAAAAGTTTGAGGATGATCATCCCTTTGAGAATCTGATAAACAGCTTCTCACAGACTCTTAACTGAGGCTGTGAACACCAGCTCTAAACACTTAACTCCTTCTGACATGAGTAAAAGATAAATAAAATGTTGCAAAGTGGCTGGTCGACGGCAACACAGGCAGGCCAGACGGGAATCTGGGTGTCCGGGACCTAAGGCTCTCGCTTCCGGGGCTCATCGGAAAGGCGTGCGGGCTCCACGACCCCGCAGTGTGTGCTATGTAGCCTTCTCGGGCAAGGCGCACTAGCCGCAGTGAACTCCACAAGGTTCGTCTGCAGAAGCTGCGTAGAGACCAAAGAGACTACAACTTTCTTCCAAAGGCACAGGGGCAGCTACAACCAGAAAAAGCACCCACGCATTCCCAACTGATCCCAGAGGGACGCACCCGCCCCGCTCCTCGGACTCCGCTCGGCCCTGCGGCCTCCCCTCGCCCGTGGCACCATCCGTGGCGCGAAAGCAAGGCCTTGGTCCCCCGCGGCCGGGAGACTGGCACCGCTGCATCACCTCGCTGCCGGCAGTGCTCCACCTGACAGTGCTGCCCGATGTCCAACTCGGCCATCTTTCCTGCGCCGCAGGGCGTGGGGGCGGGGCCGTGGGGCGGGGCAACGTGGCGCGCGCGCCGTCGCCTGGGAGCGAGGACGCTCCGGGGGCGGGGCTTGCAGGTAGGGGCGGGGCGCGGAGCGGAAGCTGTGCATTCGCGGACGCCCAAGCCAGGTACAGGTGTCCAGGGTCGCGGCCCCAGCGCGGAGGAGGTGGCTTCTGCGTGCTTTTCTCGGAGCGGAAGTTCTCATGTCCAGTTGTTAGGCAAATCCAACCTTTCTGGAATATTGAGTGCCGCAGTTTTGTGCGTGCAGCCGCAAGAATCGGGAATGGCTTTATACGAATTAAAAAAAAAAAATGAATGGTATAAGCTCAGAAATCAGCACGGTACCTGGCACAAAGAATTGCAAGAATGAAGTAAAAGAGACGGACGTTGCTTATTCAGTCCCTGATTCATCCGGCACTAATTTACTATGATTAGTTTGAAGTAAATGTCCGTGCAATAGAGTCATTAAGGCTTAAAAAAAAAAAAGGTTTCTTTTTCTCTTTTTTAAAAAAATTCATAGAAAAAAAATAACCCCTCGAGGTCTCGAGTGTGTAACAAGCACAGAGGTTTCCTCAGTTTGCACAGACTCGTTTAACATTACCTAGAGAAAACTGGAGATGCCATTAAGGGGAGCCGTCATGTGCTTGATGAGCCACTTCACAAGCACTGAGGAAGGAGAGGCGTTTGTAGATTGGGTTAAAAAAAAATGCCATTCCACCCGCGTGACACCAGACAGTAGGGACAGCTACGTCACTCACCACCAGATGAGTTACAACTATACTCGTGAACTGGAGAACGATTCTATTCATCCTTTATATAACTTTGAGCATTCTCAAATCAGTATCCACTGAGGAAAGGAGAAGAGTGGAACTGGGAAACAGGAATTAGTATTTCAGGATGTGCTCTTTTTTTTCTTTTGGGGGTTGGGGGTGCTGGGGATCGAACTCAGGGCCTTGAGCTTGCTAGGCAAGCACTCTACCACTGAAGTAAATCCCCAACCACAAGGATGGGCTCTTGAATAAAGCCGAGATTTTTTAATCTCAAGAGTTGTTTGAGTCTCTGCAGAATCTAAATTTTTGGAGCTTAGCTTTTTTCTTTTTAAACTGAGAAAACTAGTTCATGGAAACTATGTGATGTGTGCAAATTAGCAGGAGCTTAGACTAAAATCCAAGTATTGTACCAGGAAGACTTCTTGAAACTAAGGATCAGTGACCTACTGGGATTCTGTATGTTTCATTTAGCTAATCCAGTCTGTCCAATCATAATGGAAATATTTTTTATTTTGTCAGTTCTTGGAGACATCATGGAACGTTAGGTAGTTAGAATAGCCAAGATTGAAGTCGCTAGCTCTCCCATTTGCAGTCCTTTTGGCTTATTTCTCCGGCAGGTGCTACTTCAACACATCTTTTTCTCCATAATTTGTCTTTGATTCATTCATCAATTTACATCTTCATACAAGTGAAATTCCCATGACTTCAATATAAAGACTCCAATACGCATATACTCAGTCCTGAGAACTTTATTCGAAGTATGAGGTCTCTATTTCCAAGTGTGTTAGTTACTTTTCTCTCGTTGCTGGGACGAAATACCCGACACCCAAAGTTAGGGGAAGAAAGGTTTATTTAGCTCACAGTTTGTAGAGGTTTCAGTCCACAGTCAGCTGGGTCCCAGGCAGGGTGGCACGGCAGACAGGGAGAAGTCAGCAAGGTAAGCAAGGGATGCAAGCAAGCAGCTAACCAGCTTCTTCCTGTATTTTATATTTTATCCAGGCTACCTGGCTTTAGGGTGGGTAATACTCCCACCCTTAATCCTAATACCCTTAATCTTAGTGTCACGTCCTTGATCCCAGCAGAACCATGCCAAACCGATCAGTGGATTAATTTAGTAACCACAGACTCTAGATCCAGCTATCTCTTACCACATGAGGCTTTGGGGGGACATCTAGACACAAACCATAACACCAAGGGTCTGATACAAGTATCCATTTAGTGTTATTTGTCATGTAAAATTTTAGTCCAAAATCAAATGTTTTCTTAACCATAATGAAATAGGATTAGGGCGTGGCTAAGCCTGGCTGGCAAGGGAACGTGACCTGGGGGAGTGGCCTGGAAGTGACGTCAGCCTGAGGCGTGATTTTCAAGCACCAGCCCTCACGTGGACTGCAGGAAGTTCTCGCGAGATTCCATGGGAACTCCATTCGATAAATACTAGCAACACCTGAAGCAAGACCTTGTTTTTTCCTCTACCGCGCCACCGGGAAGGAGCTCTCCTTTCTCTCCCATGGAAGACGATGGCTGCGTCCCCAGCACTGCTGCTACCCTGCCTGTCTCGTGGTAACCCCTGCCGTGCCTTATAGACCCGGTATCCATTTTGCTGTATCCATTGTTATGCTCAACTTTCCTTTTCTTCTTTTCTCTATACTTTAAATAAAACTTTAGGACTACTTTTTGTCCCCCTCATTCAATTCTTTGCTTGAGAAGGGAAAGAACCCAGCAATATCGGAACCTGTCCGATAACAATGTCATTCCCTACCTAACCAAAGCAGTCTACCACATTAGAAACCCTGGATTTGTTTTCTACCTCTCCTTTCTTACTTCTCTCTTGGGAATAGCCACTGCCAATTCTGGCTTAGAGATGTCTCTTAAATCTGTTCTCTTGAATTTCTCTGGTTAACTCCCCCCCCCAAAAAAAACCCTCACTTTCTCGCCTAATATCTTCTCACAGTTTCCCACTACTCACAAAATTCTTGTTCATTCCAAACATTTTTACAGTCTAGCCTCCATCCTGTTCTCCAGGCTCAGTAATAACCAGTTCCCCACAAACTCCCTACTCTATTTCCTAACTGTACCTCTATCTTGGTAACTATTTTTGCGAATGCCTTTCTTTTGCCGTAGAATGTTCTCTATACCAAGATTTCCCAAACTTTCTTAAACATAAGAATCAGGTGAAGTGCTTGTTAATAAACACAGCTGCCTATACTCTTTTCTGGGTGTAATTTAGAGGGTCTGGGATGGTTCTGGGAAGCTGTATTTTTAAAAAATACTCTCCCATTTATTCTTATCAGTTAAGTCTAAGGAACATTTTTGTCTCTTACTTCACCTGCAGGATGTCCTCATCTGCCCCTTCATCTGGGAAGACTTTCGGAAGGCACAGGCAAAATTCAGTCCTGCAGAATAGTGGCTCTCTGTTCTAATAACACTTGCTAATTTTCTTATTAGCACTAACCAGGTTGTATTATAATTTACCTGCTTTTCCCTCAATTTTTCCCCAGTGGCTTTCATTAACTACAAAATTCTGCCCTCTGGTCAATTCAGCAATCTGCTACACAGAACCTACTACATAGCAGATATTATTCTGTCTGATACAGTATTGAATAACACATGGTTCCTGAGTTCAAGGAGCTCACATGGGCTAAAAGGGATTGTTTTGGGTTAGCATTTAAAATCTTTCAAATCTTGGCCCAACCTACTTTTTTTCTTTGAAACTGTCTCTCAAAGGGCTCCTCGTGCTCTGTTCCCATAGCTGGCCTTTTGAACCTGCTGTTTCTGCCACCTGAAATATTCTTTTCTTCCCTATTTCACCTTGTCCATTTCTCCTTTTCCCCTGGCTGTCACCTCAAGCATCTTTTGCTTAAGAAATTCCTTTTTCTTTCCTGATTAGAACAAATCCTGCTCTTAGTACTTTCACTTTGTATCTTTTTCAAAGCATTTGTCCCAGACTTGATTTTGCATTTGTTTGTATGGTTATTTGATGTTTGTTCCCTTTCTAAGCTGTAAGCCTAAAAACAAAACAAAAAAAAATCATGCCTGTTTTTCCTGTCCATTGTATTATAGCTGCCCTGAGCCTATATTTCAGCAAAAGTATTTTTAATTATTTTATTCGCTGGCTTTTGAATTATTACAGGTTTCAAATACTGTTCCAGCTGCCTTACCTCTGTGTCTTTGAGCTGTTCCCTCTGCTTTGGAATATCATTTAAACCCTTTTTACAAATCAAATTTCTACCTATGCTTGTGAGTCAATTTCAGATGTTCACTTTCTCAAGGCTTTCCTTCATTCTTCTTACTATAATGAAATCACTCTTTTGGATTTCTATTTGTTTTATTTGTACCTCCTTATTAAACTCGGTTATCTCCAAACTTTGTTACAATTATTCTTAGGCTCATCTTCTCCCCTACTCGGCTATATGTTTACAGCCTGGTAATTAACCTGATCTTTTATTCATTGTTGAGCTTTTTTCAATCCATCACAGTGCTGGTAGGCCTCATAAGAAACATTCGCTATAAATCTATGAAATAATTAACTGATATTTAGATTTCTGCTCCAAGCCTGATGAATCATTTCTCCTGGGCTTTAAAACGGGAAAGTGATCACAATCTAACCATCTGGAAGAATAATGTGGCTATACCTTGGAGAAATGTGAACACAAGAGAGCTATACAAGAATGCTCAGAACAGCCCTATTTGTTACAGCTCAAACTCAAAATCAGCCAAATGTTCACCACCACCAAAAACAAAAAGATAAACAAATCATGGTATAATCAAATTGTGTCACCCTTTATCACAGTGAAAATGAATTAGTTACAACTGCACATAAGGACATTGATGAAATTTGAAAATGTAGTACTGTGTGGAAAGCCAAACCCAAAGAATGTCTAGTAGGTAATTCCACTTACATAAAGTTCAAAAGAGGCGTTGCTGAATTGTTGAGGGATCCGTGAGGGTGGTGTGCCTCTAAGGACAATCCAGAACACAGCTACTGTGCAGTAGAGAAGGGTGAGTCCCTGAAGTGATGGCTGCGGTGGTGAGGAAAGGACCTTAGTCAGGAGGGCATGCATGGTGTTTGAGGAGGACTTGTGAGATGCCAGCAAGGCTGTGGTTTGAGATGAGTTAAGTTGACATTCTCTTCATTAACTCCACATTAACTCGTCTCTGCATGTGTTTATGAGCTTTTCTCTAGAACTGTTATATTTTGCAATAAAAGTATTTCTTTAAAAGTTATATACTAGAGAAGGGGAAATTATTCAAAGCCTTGGCACATTTAGACAAGGCAGTAAGGAATTACATGCGACTCAGCTTAATACTGTGATACCGGTAGAACCTATTCATATGTTTGGAGTACTGATGTCCCATTGTTTTTTTTAATTGGTTCAGGTAGGAATTAACTCCAGTTTGAATTTTCCAGTGACACCAAAAGATGTGATTAAGAACATAACTTAGTCCCTGAGATTATGATTGCTTAATAAAATTTACACTTTTAAATGTGAAAATGCCCAGTTTGAAGAGGACAGGAAATGTTTATTTCTTAAAATGCAATATTATATATAGATGATTATTTACTATATACTTAGAATATGATATGTAGATTTAAAATGCCATTATTCAAAATGTCTGCTCAACACAATATTAATAAATGTGGGTAAAATAGAAAATATCTTTTGCTAAGTTATTATTTCCTAATATAAAATTTACGACTTGTTACAAACCAGGTGTAAGAGTTTGAATTATCATTCAGCAAATATCCTCTTTCATCCGCTCTCAGCAAGGGCAGGGTGTACACTTCACCACATACGTATCAGACTTGGCCACCTGGCTTGCACCATCTGTAGGGTGTTGGCAGATTTGACTAAGAAAGAGGCCTTAAGTGTGTTCTGGCCAGACATGGTGGTATACTCCTGTAATCCCAGCACTCTGGGAAGCTGAGGCAGGAGGATCCCAAATTCAAGCCCAGCCTGGGCAATTTAGGAAGACCTTGTCTCAAAACTTAAAAAATAAAAATAAAAAAGAGCCTGTGATTTAGCTTAATGTGAAGGTCCTAGGTTCACTTTCAAGTGCCACAAATAAATAAATAAATAAAATAGAAAACAAATGTGCATCTGCAATTTGGTTTGGTCCTTATGCTCCAGAGCTCCACTTTGCAAAGAGACTGAGCCACATAGCTGCTGTCTTTCAGTCTGGAGCCCAGAATGAACACATGCAGAGCGAAACTGAAAGAGACACACATCCTGAAAAGGAACAGCCCAGCCTAGCTTTCTCTAGCCCCGCCAAATCTCAATAGAACTGTACAGGGTGCAATCAAAATTTACGGCGAATGATCAAATTAAAAATATTACAGTGAAAGGTTCATTACCACGAATCCTCCTCAAAATTCTCCCTCTCACTTTGAACTCCCTTATCCCATGGTTCTTTTTTTTAAAAAAAAATTTATTGGTATGTTTGTGGTACATAATGATTACATTCGTTTGTGGGGAATTAGTACATGTACACGACACATCTCAATTCTTCTCTTCCCCTTCCCTCCACTGCCGTCCCTCACCGTTTCCTTTTGGCCAGCATCAGACTTACTTATTTATTTTCAAGTTTTTATCAAGTTAAGCATCATAAACACAGGTTAACAGCCTAATAGGCCAAAAAGCATACAAAACACATAAAACAATTATACTAAATCAAGGTATACTTTTTGATACATTGGCCATCCTGGATTACAATAACTTTTTTCCTCTCTCTTTCCCCTCTTGTCTGTCTTTTATTTTACACTTCGTTTATATACTGGGTTTCTCATATGAGAGAAACCATGTGATATTTAAACTTATGTGTCTGATTTACTTCACTTAATATTACGCTCTCAAGGTCCCCCCATTTTCCTGCAAATGACTCAAGTTTATTCCTTATCTGGCAAGAGTATTGTGTATAAATACCACATTTTCTTTATCTATTCATCTGCTGATGGACATGTAGGCTGCTTCCAAGATGTAGCTATTATAAATTTTGCTGCTATAAACCTGGGTATTCATGTATCACTATCATATGCCATTTTTAACTCTTTTCAGGAAGATATCTAGAAAAGGAATAGCTGGATCAAATGGAATTCCTATTTTTAGCTTTTTGAGGAATCTCCATATTGATTTCTCCAGTGGTTGTACCAGTTTACACTTCTACCAACAATGAAATCCCACCACCACCACCACCACCGCAGCCTCACCAGTATTTGTTATTAGTTGATTTCTTGATGGTAGCCGTTCTTTCTGGAGTGAGATGGAATCTCAGTGTTGTTTTAATTTGCATCTCTCAAACGGCCAGTGATGCTGAACATTTTTTCATGTATTTATTGGTCTTTTGTACTTCTTCATCTGAGAAGTGTCTATTTGTTTCAGATGCCCATGTTTTTACTGGTTCTTTAAATTTGGAGGGTCCTAATTTTTTTAGTACTTTACACATTCTAGATAGTAGCCCTTTGAGGAGTAGCTGGTAACTTTTTTCCTCCATTCTGCCATAGTTCTTGCTGCTTTCTGAAACCATTCTGGAAGTTTTCTTTTACCAGTATTTTACAAGATGCAATCAAAAAATTTAGTAAATGCTGTTGCTGAGTGCCATTCAATGGAAAAGCTCATAAAAACATTATAGTATACCCTTAAATTAAAGAACAAAATAAAAGACAGATAACAGGGAACTGGGAAATAGATCTTTTGTAAAAAGGAAAGGGGACCAAGAGGTGGAGGGAGAGGAAGAAAGGGAAAGGAAAGAGTGTGGAAAAAAAAAATTAAGATGTGCTATACACACGTACCAATTCCCCATGACGAATCTAATCATTACATACTGCAAACATGTACTAATAAAAATAAAAATTAAAAAAAATTATGGTGTGTCCTCATACACGTTAATCAACAGACCTGGCACCATGTGACTTCTGGTTCTTCCCCAAAATCAAAATGACTGTGAAAAGTAATGATTTTGAATCAGTTCTGGACACTGAGGCAGCCAGGACAGCGTAACTAAGATACTCATGAAAGAGGACCTGAGGCTGTTTCAGTAAGTGATAAGAACTGTGCGATAAGTTTGAAGCGAAGAGGAGTATTTTGAGGAGGGTGAATAGCAATATGTCTTTTACTGTAATAAAAATTTTTAACTTTAATTATTCACTGTATTTCTCGATCATACTTTATGGATCTGTAAGTATGAGTATAAATGCCTATTGTTGAGGCCCTGAAGTTTTGGGGTGTTTTGTTGCACAACATCATATCAATAGGTGAATAACAAAACAAATGAATAGTGTGATATTCCATAATTTAGGTAACAAAAATGATTTCTCCCTTCTGAATATCAGTTTATCTTGTATATCATGCTCAAAATCAACTCTCGAACATATAAAATTCAAATTTTAATAAAACTAACAGTGCATACTCTTTGATTATTTACTATGTGCCAAGTACTTACATGGTTTATTTCATTTAATCTTCAAAATAACACTCTCGAATAAATATTATTATCCTAATCCTGTAGATTGGTTTATAAAAATGACTTAGCACCTGCCTCCTCCTCTTCAGCATTTACAGCTACTCTACCCCTGTGTCCTCACTGGGCTCTGGGTCATTTGGACCTACCAGCTCTCCCTCCACCTGCCCTGCCTCACAGACCAAATCCACTAGTCTGGAAGGCATCCCACTTTCCTCAAAGGTTCTTGCTTAGCTCCATCTCATCTTTCAGTCTCAAGAGAGGCTCTTAGTCCCTGGCCCAGATCGAATCAGGTTGTTTTTAAATACATACTGGTTTCCTATTATTGTTTTAACAAATGGCACAAATGTAGTGACCTAATGCAAACGTTCTTATTATCTTAAAGTTATAGAATTCAGAAATTCTAAAATCAATGTATTGACAGGGCTGCAGTCTTTCTGAAGGCTCCAGGGGTGAACTCAGTTTTTGCCAGCTTGGTTCATGATTCCTTCTTTGATTTTCAAGGTTAACAAGGTGGTACTCCCAAACTTCTTTATCTTCCTCCCCAAATCCCTCTCATCTCTCCTGCCACATCCCATCTCTCCTGCCGCATCTCCTTCTTTGTCTCTAACCTTTCTACTTTCCTCTTCTAAGGGCACTGTGATCACATTGGGCCCACCTGGACACATCAGGACTGTCTCCCCATTTCAAGATCCTAAACTGATTCACACCCACAAAGTCTTTTGTCATGTAAGGTAACACAGTCATAGGCCTCAGAAATTAGGAGGTGGAAAACTTTGGGGGCCAACTGTTTTAATTAAGCCAAAAATTTCTCATATTTCCATATGTCTCCTTATAATATTTGCCACAATTTCCAAGTTTATATTTCCATGATTATTGATTAATGTTGGTTGCCTCTTTTGTCACTTGAAGACAAAGACGACATCTCATTTGTTGTATCTCCAACTCATCGCTTAGTGCTTGACTTCTGGTAAGGCCTCAAAAATATCCATCCACTGAATCAATGAATGAACAAGTCAGTGTTGACCTACAGCTGCCCCAAAGCCATTACAATGTTAATAAAAATATAATCCCCGGAACGAGGAATAGGAATATGGTAGTTTGTTTTCCCTTTCTTGCCTGGCCAAAAATACTCTTCTTCATTAGTGACACGCAGCTGAGAGACGAGAGTGCAGTAGAACATGAACTCTCCACCCATAAACTACACATGAGAACTATGCATATATCACTAGATGATATAACCACTCACCTTAAAAAATACCATTTCTTCCCTGGTCTGAATATAACAT
Organism: Hystrix cristata; assembly: GCA_004026905.1. Lineage (NCBI taxonomy): Eukaryota > Metazoa > Chordata > Mammalia > Rodentia > Hystricidae > Hystrix > Hystrix cristata. The sequence goes on along the minus strand of PVJO010001286.1, from coordinate 160,578 downwards.
CAAAAATCCCTTTCAAGTACAAATATATATATTTTATTCTGATCCTTTTGACTACTAACATTAGTTACGCTTTACATATTTGTTAATCAATTTCATACAGAAAGACTATTCTACAGATAGTAAGGCCACCAGATCCTGTCAAGCAAAAACATTATATCAGTCTTCAAACAACATCTGCTATTCTCAGAATTGAGATGGATGCACAATGGAACCAGCATGACCTGAAGAAAGCATTCCTGGGACCACGTTTCCAGAGCATCTGCTCACTTTAGAATCAAATACAAAAACCAAGCCTCAGTCTTTCACCCTGACAGCACACTCCCCTCTTGGAATTCACCCGCTGCTCTCTTGCAGTGTATCAAAAAACTCTTTCCTATACTCCTTGACTAGTAGCAAATTCTCTTTACTACTCATGGAACCAGCCTCTCACACACTACACCTTGCATGATAGTTTGCTTGGTTCTGGGGAGATACTGTGAGTGTGAACCATGCAAATTGGGGCATGTTGACATGAAGGCACAAAACTGGTAAAGGAACTAAAAATAGTAGTGTGTAAAACTTAAGAGAGTGCATTTTATTTTCATTGATTTGATTGACTATTTGATTGCAGTCCTGGGGATTGGATTGAACCCTGGGCCTTCACGGTAAGCTACATCTCCAGTCCCTTTTTTATGGTTTTGAGACAGGGTCTTGCTACATTGTTAACTTGCCCAGGTTAGGCTTGAACTTGTGATCCTCCTGCCTCAGCCTCTCAGAGTGCTGGAATAGCAGGTGGATGCCACCATACCTGGCCCAAGAGTGTTTATAATGTTTAGCGTTTAGAGCTTAGTCAGTAGGGATGAGGAGGAGTGTGATGCAGAGAAAAATCCATAATCATACCACCATCTACATCATTGTCATGGACACAGCTTTGTGTGTGTGTGTCTGTGTATGTGTGTGTGCATATATTTGTGTGTACATACATGCTGCATGTGTATGTGTGTACGTTGAAAAGTACCATCTTTTTAAGCAATCATTTGCCCCAGCAGGTTAGTTTGTAACATTCTCAGGTAATTATTCTTTAGAGATGTAATTTTAGTAGTCTGGATTAAACATAGACAAAATTATTTTGAAATGACAATTTAAATTGCATTTTGGCATGACTGAGATATTCAAATATGATTAGTCTGACTATAGATATTTTTGGATGATGTACTAGCTACTATTAAGTTTACTCCTTGAAATTCTCACCAATGAAAAGGAATAAAATATTTAAAAATATGAAGTATTCCTAGAGAACATTTTTAATGGGAGAAAATGTTTACCTCCCTTTCTAATGCTAGGTGTAATATCTGTCCCAAGATTTTTCCTGTGCTCCAAGTAAGGTGGACCAGACATTTGGTGAGAACTTTTGCCTCCTGGTCTCCAAGATTTAATGATTAGGACTATAGGTGTGTCTTCTGTCTCACTGCCAGAATGATGACATAGACTGTCAGATCTAGGAAATTTCAAATATTTACATGCATTTTGCAATCTTTTGGATATTTTATCATCTATGTTGTATTTCTTTATTTATCCATTCAAACAATACTGATAGAGTGCCTAAAATATGCCAGACTTCTCTGGGAACTGGGAACACACTGCTATGCTAATCAAAGAACAATCTCTGCTCTCTTGGGGAGTGTTCTATGTGTGAAGGGGATGGAGAAAAAAAAGAAAACCAGCATAAAACAGATGGTGGAAAGTACTATGGTGAAAAATAAATCTGGAAAAGTGGAGGGAAATTTTGTAGGTCTTAGGGTGTGAGAGGGCAGGGTTGTGATTTTAAATATGGTGGGCTGAGAAGGTGATAAGTAAAGATCTAAAGAAGGTCTCAGCATGAACACAGTGGAGGTCTAGAGGCAGGTTTCTAGGCAGAGAAGCAGTCTGGACATAGACTACCACGAGAGTGTGTCTGGTGTACTCCAGCCACAATGAGGAGGCCAAGGTGGCCATAGCAGAGTGGACAGGGGGATGGTATGCACAGGGAGGTGTTGGGGAACTGAGGAGGGGGAGAGGTACTACTTTCTGTAGGGATAGAGGACATTTGTGAAGACTGTAGCTTTTAACAGGAAAGATGGGAAGTCCCTGGAATATTTTGACCCAGGCCTACTCTAGCTGCTAGGCAGGGAGAGTGTGGCAAGATAAAAGCCTTTATATGAAGCTCATTTAAAAGTCTACTGGGATAATTTAGTAAGAGTCGACTGTGGCTCACAGCATGGTAGGAGTTTGGGCAGCCATGACAGGTGGTCAGTTTTCTGTATCAGTCAGGGCCCCCGAAATGTGATGATGGGTTGGAGGCGCATTATGGGAGACTTAAGGGTTTTGCTTTGAATAAAAGGAAGCGAGTGGTTATTAACTGAGAAAGGAGAGAACAGGGTTGGAGAGAAGTTGTGCGTTTCTTGATTAGCTATAAATCTCATGTGATTATACTCAAGTATAAGGAAATTCGGGTGGTGAAGGAAGGTGTAAAACTCAGCTTTGAGTAGGTTTTACAATAAGAGTGACATTGAAGTAGAGAGCCACATTTCATTTTAAATCTTTTAAATGGTTGGTGTAGGGAACATTTTATAGTCTGGTGTGATAAACCTTAGATTTTTAAACTTTTTTTGATCAGGGATGAACATGGATAAAGAGCTACAAAGGGAAAATGCAGTCAAAGGCACCACACATTTTTGTTACAAATTAAGGCCATCAAACTTATTTTTCCAAATTATTATTTTTGTAATGTCTACTTTTGTCCTCATTATTATAACTGAATATTACAGACTATCAGTATTTGGTGCTAAGAAACAAAAAGAATTGGTGATGAAAAGAATGTGTACATGCTTGTTGAGCTGGTTAATAAATATCTATTTGATGATTATTCTGCAGTATGTTTAAAGGTAATTCTTCTTGTGTTGCTTTACCGAGCTCATTCGGCACTCTAAAAATGGATGCAATTTCAAGTGGCGGCCAAAATGTATCAATTAGCCTGACATCGAGGTCTTTTTAACAGATCTATACATTTCCAATTTCTTTTGCCATCTTGGTAAATCATCCAGAACACAATCATTCTTTTGAACAACAGCCTCCTTATTAGCTGAGATCAATTGAGATTAGAAAATGAAAAATACACTAGATGCTGAGAACTCTTTATGAAACCACATTTGTAGGATGAGTATTGAATGAAGATTAATGTATTATTTTCAGCTTTTAAATCATTGATTTAAAAATTTATTTTCTACATCCCACTGATGGATTAAACACGAATATATATTTGGATGGTCTACTTGCTTACAACTATTATCTTTTCTCCATTGAATTACGTAGTAATGGAAGGGAATGATAAACTGGGCAGTTTTTTTAATTGAATTATAAATTAATGTCTAGATTCTTCATTTTAACTTCTGATTTTTATTTTTTCTTCAGCTAAATTATGGGATCCTTAGCACGTGGTGCAGACCCTACATGACCTGGACTTTGCCTATATCTGAAGGTGGTCTCATTGTACTAGCCTATCTCTGAGCCCAAATTACACTGTCTTTCTTTCAATTCCTAATACTACAGACTCGAGATATTTGTACATATTGACTGCCATTTTTATTCTCTAATACTTTCCATTTTGTTTTTTCCATATAACACATTTAGTATAATACTTCATTAATTAATAATCCAGCTTCTCTCAATTAGAAAGTAGGCTACAAAAATGAGTGGAGTTTTGTCTTCCTATTTACTACAAGCTTCTGCATTTAGAGGTGTGTTGGCCACATATAATACATTAAAAATGCATGAATAATGAAATAAACGAAGGAAGGAAGGAAGAAATAAGTGATTCTTTATGCTGGAACACTAGTTTCCCTTCTGCAAATTTGGGTAACTTCTATTCATCATTGAAATTTCCACTTAAATGTCACTTTTTCAGGCCAAGACAAGTTCAGGTTCCTTTATTACTTATTCTTACAGTTTCCAAACTTTTCCATAGAACTTGTTAGAAGTTTAACCTGTAAAGTCTGTTATTTGTAAGATAATTTATTTAACTTCTGGTCTCTTCTTTAGGCTGTAAGACATGTTGGGATAGAAAGTGTATCTTTTATCTTCTTCTTTACAGATTCTTTTTTTTTCTTTTATCTTCTTCTTAATCACATCCCCCAATACTACTAGCACAATGCCTGTAAGATATAGATACTCAGCTAGTACATGAGAATGAAGATGTGGTTGGGTACATGCCTCCTTACTGGGACTTTCAGTCCCTCTTTTCCACTTGTTCAGTGTTCTCTCAATAAAAAGTACAATTTTGAGTTTTTTGGTTAAAAAATATAGCAATATTTTAGTATAGTCTTTAAATGTACCCTTCTATGAGTTCAGCAATGCTTGTGAGATTCCTTAAATATAGTGAACTTTCAACAACCTCTTAAAGAATTTCTCCTTTGGACCAACTCAGGGAGAAAGAAGGTCATATAAGTAGTGAAAAGATCATAGATTTTAAAACCTTTCACTTTTACTGCCTGTGTGAATGCGACCAAGTAACCAAATGAGCCTTAGTACTTTATTTGTCAAATAGAAATAGCAATGCCTATTTCGCAAGGTTTATGTAGAGATTATTGATAATGCAATGTAGCACGCTTGCCACACAGTAGTTCAAAAGATGTCACTATTCCTTGGAAAGAAAGAGGAGACTAGGTTTGTATTCTTATTACCTTTTACAAAGAATCCACTCAATGAAGATTGGGTCAGCTGACTGGCTATGGGAACTGTAGCAGTATACTTGCTACTTCTCAAAGGGCTTAAAAATCTAATCAAGAAAATAAGTTCCAAAACATGTTCATGACATTTTTAGATAAAAAAAATACATAATACTTGTTACAGTTTATGATCACACCAAATTAGAGCAAAATATACATTAGGCACCATGAGTGCTTTTGATGGCCAGGCAGAACATGATAAAAGGTGGATAGCTGGGGTTACTCAGAAATTGTAAGAGTGTGTGTGTGTGTGTGTGTGTGTGTGTGTGTGTGTGTGTATGTGTGTGTGTAGTGTACTGGTGGGGCTCTTGTGAAAATGCTCAATTTCTTTGGCAAAATTCGCTGCTCTCTGTACAGTGCTGGATAACATAGATTAATTTGCTGCTCTCTGTTAATACGATGGCATACAAAATTGTGTTATTGATCTTGGATATCATGGTGAATTTGTCATAATAATGGATGCCATTTTCCCCTTTAGCAGAGGTTGGCTAATGATCCGGAATAGGTTCTGATAATGTAGGATAATGTTACTTAAATAAGGCGGTATTACATGGCACACCATGCTTGTCTTTGAAAACCAGAACATAGATTGAATTCCACATGCTACTTTTTTGTAGCATGCTCAACACAGGTTTCCAGTTGTGGCACATTGTCCACAGTCATTACATATTGCTGTCCTGTCATTTTAGCAAGGTCTTTTGCACGCAGCTCTAGTACATGGGACACAGATAATGAGCAGGAGCAGAATGATGTTTCTTTTCTCTACAATATTCTTTATGTTTTGCTAATTAGATGTCTATGAAAAGCATTTGACAAAAATCTAAACACACAGGATCGCCCCATATAAGGTTTGTCGTATGCTGGTAATCACACCGAAAGCTTCCGATTCTAGTTAGAGAAGTAAATGCAACGACCAAACACACTGCTAAGTCCCGACATCAGGAAAAGAGATGGCCACCATCTTGCATTCACTCGAAGCCATGTAAAGATAATCTAGATCCACTCAGACCAGCTGGGAGCCAGGCACACACACATATCCACTAACCAGGACGACACAAATGCAGACAAGCCCGGCCAGGCCAGCTGCTCCGGATTTACCCCCACACCATGGGGCAGGCACGTCCTGGAAGCCACATACTCACCTACACAGCACATTTAGACGAAAATATCTGAATGTTCCCATTCAGAAGAGCAGAGACTGAATATGAGAACACCCCCCCACACACACACACACACGCACAGAAAAAACGTGTTACATATCCAGGTAGATAAAGTGCACTCGGTACCCCTGGAACATCGATTTTCTTTTCTGTGAGCCAGTCACAAACCAGGTCCTCATCCCCGCGCGCATCCCCAGTGTGGACAGAGCAGCAACTTTGGAGCAGTCCTGCCTTGTCTGTCAACTTTTCTCTGTTCTCTCCAGCTCCCAGAGGGCCGGAGGCGCCGGCCGGCCCGGAGCTTGGGGCCCTCCCCGCCCGGCAGCTGCGCCGCGGGGCGGGGCCGAGCAGGCGGCCAGGAAATGCCCAGGAGAGTGTGTCACCTGCCCCGACGACTTGTGGATCCCCAGGGGCGCCGCCTCTCCGGCCCGGGACCCCGCGCGGACCGTCTCGCTCACCCGCCCCCCGCGACAGGCGCCCCGGGACCCGGACGGCTCGCCCCCAACGCCACAGCCATGAGCAAGTTGGGCAAGTTCTTCAAACCCGGCGGCTCCTCCAAGAGCCGAGCTGCGCCCAGCGCTCAGGAGGCCCTGGCCCGACTTCGGGAGACCGAGGAGATGCTGGGCAAGAAGCAGGAGTACCTGGAGAATCGGATCCAGAGGGAGCTGGCCCTGGCCAAGAAGCACGGCACGCAGAACAGGCGAGGTAGGTAGGCTGGGGCGCCCGCCCGCGGCTCAGGCCCGGCGCTCAGCCCTCCGCCCACCCTGCCCGGGGACCACCCGGCCCACCCGGCCCGGGAGCCGGCAGCCGCGGCCTTCCTAGGACCTGGCACCGACCCCCGGGCCCGGGTGGCGAGGTGGCGGAGCGAGGCACCTGCCGGGCCGGCCAAATGTAAGGGGCCCGGTAATCGCCACCATGAAGCGAGTGATATTTTTAGTAGTATTTAAGGGACTCAAATATTAGTACAAAAAAAAAATCCATCATGAACCCCGTATCAAAAATTTAAGTAAACACATGACCGGTATTACTGATTCCTTTTCTCTTGTTTCTGGCTCATACGTTGTTCCGTATGGTATTTATTTAAAATTACTTTTAAAATGTGATCTCTTCCTCATCTTGGCTTTTTCAATTTTGGATTTTAAAAGTGTTGCCTGAAAATGTTACTTACCTGGATTGCGAGTTTTCTTGGCACCCTTTTCCCGTTCTGCTTGTCCATAATTTACCTACGTTGACACTAGTACTACACCTCTAGTTTTCTGCTGTATGCTTGAATAATAAATCACACATTTTAACTTACATGGGAATAGCCAGTGAAGCAGGTTTTAGTATGTTCTGGTTTACTTTGCACCTCTGCTGTTGAAAACTTTAGTCAGCTGTTGGGCACTTGAGATCTTAAAAAAAAAGTCAGGGAATTAAATGTTAAATTTCCTATCACTGGCTTTAGGCACACACAGGACTTTGAGTAGGTAATGATTCCTGATTACACTTCTTGCACCTTGAACCTTTTGTTCTTGGTCAGAGTTAATTGGTTTCTTCAGTGTACTGCACTTGGTGCAGGAATGGCTCCCGTGGCACATATACAAGTGAATGACAAGATGAAGCGATATGCCCCTATCATACTGCGTCGATGGCACACCCAGAGGTAGAAGTGGCAATACAAGACTCTGCCTCCCACCAAAGCCTGAATGCCTGTGCCCTCGAGTCAGGCTTCCTCAGGCATAAGGAAGCCTTGGGAAGATTCACACCCTCCGTGATGATGCTGTTGTTTAATGTGGGAAGGAACAATGTCTCATGGGGCTAGCCTTGGAAGCCTGCCTCTTCTTCTCATTGCCTTTCCATTGCGTGTAACTTTTGGCTGTATGATAGCCTGTTTCAAAGCTATTTTTACTTTATATGAGAAAATATTTGGGGAATTTATTACATTGTGGTTTCTAAACAGAATCCATGCCATTATGACTGGGTAAAGTGTCATCGGTCATTCTGTGACCCTGCCCTTTCCCTTCAGTGGGATGTATATTCTGACATTTGCCTAGTGTCTGTCAGGGCATTTTCTCACCTGGTCATCTACTTGAATCCGTACATATAAGATGGGATCAAAATATACAGTGAATATTAATCCGCTTCAAAATTCTTCTCCTCACTTTGAACACACTTATCCAATTATTTTTGCCATTTTCTGAAGCAATTTGGGAAGCCTTCTTTTGTGAGTGTCTTTACGAGGAGTAATTGAACATACAGTGAACATAGATGTCAAGTGTCATCTAATGGAAAGGCAGGCTTATAAAAAATTACAGTGTATTCTCATCCACCAGATCTGACATGGTGGGCTTCTGGCTCTTCCCCAAAGTCAAAATGACCATGAAAGGTAAACCTTTTGATTCAATTCAGGACATTGAGGCAGCTTTGACAGCACAAGTAAAGACACAAAAAGAGACTTCCAGAACTGCCCCAGGAAGTAACAAGAACTGTGGAATAAGTGTATCAGAAGCTAGGAAGAGTCTTTTGGGGGTAATTAATGGCAACATGTCTTTTACTGTAATGGTAAAGAAAAATTCACTGTAATTTTTTATCCCATCTCATAGTTTTGTCTATAGTGGTTGCTCTGTAAATATTGGCTTGAAAAACCTGAAATTTCGAAAATTTTATGGGAACTGGTAAAAATGTAGATTTGTTTTCGCAGAATAAAATATAAAATATTATATGTTGTATTAATTTTTTTCAGAAATATTCTTCAATTGGCAGTGCCCTAAAGTCTATCACAAGCTGACTTTACGAATAAAGACAAAATATTTAAAGACAATGCTAAGTAATCAGTCTAACTTCCCTAAATCCGTGACGTTACAGGTGGAATTATCAAGAACAAATTACCAACTGGTGTTAGAAAATTCATTCATTCTTTGTTGTTTATCCTTGTAAGCTTCACCAATGTTGGCCCAGACCTGGTGCGTGCTATAGTGGCCCTGGGAGTACCTAAGCAGAGGCTGAGTAGCATGAGGTTGTATATAGTATAAACTATGGAAAGAATTCAGTTGCGGTTTTGTGCATTAGAAGCACTGTCAGAATCAGTCTCTTCCAGACAACTCCATATGTACAAAGTTACTGGACTTAGTTACCAAGAATATTTTCACATACCTAGTAAAATAAAGCCCACTGTACTCAGTACTAAACAGTCTCTGTGCTACACAAAGCTGTGGCTTGAATGGCTGTAATTTACATTATAAACAGACTGACATAATGCATGTGCAGTTGAGGCTTTACTTCTGGAGATGGTTGGCCAGCTAACATGCTGCCAAGAATATTAGCCCAATGCCTGGCGAACACTGAATCAGAAACTACAAATTTTTCTACGTTCTATTTCTCTGCAACAATAGAGCCATGAAAATTAGTGTTCTGATATTCATAAGGAATTTTATTAGTAAAGTGAGTAACTTTTTTTTTCTTTTTTTTTTTTCGTGAGTAACTTTTAAATTAGCATAATAGAGGTTACAAAAGCTATGTCTTTCGTAAAACTGTGATAAGTACTCTAAATATGTGGATGGCTAAAATAGTTCAGAGATCCTCTCTCCCCTGTATGAACAGGTGACAAGAATACCTTAGATGCATAACTGACTGCACTAGGGCCTGAGGCTTGATGTAAAATTGGTGCTGTGTCTGGTCATCAATTCGATGGATTTCTGATTGAGCGCACTTCATACAGAACACAGCATATACCGGGAAATGTTGCTGCCTCCAGGAGCCATCCAAGCAAGGTGTGTTGGAACACCTGAAAAGACAGAGTTGGAAATTCACTGATCTCATGAAACGGGTTGACAGCTTTTCCCTCTTGCTAGTGTTTGTTTGTTTAATAACGCATATGTAAAATTTAGTCTGAAACTTTATCGTATTATAATTTGTAGCAAGGTAGTATAGGAGTGACTAATTCTTCTCACTTCTAACTTTTTTTTTTAGTGCGTTGGAGATATGGTGATAGAACCTAGTGTATTCACACTGAGCCATATCCGTAGCCTTTTTATTTTTTATTCTGAGCTTCTTACTAAGTTGCTAAGGTGCCCTGGCTGGACTTGAACCTTCAACCCTCCTGCGTCAGCTTCTCAGAGTGCTGGGATTATAGATATGCTCCACTTTCCCCAGCTTCAGACTTCTTTAGTGGTTATCATCATCGCCTACCAAAAAGAATCTAAGTATGCACAATCACACTGGTTTTGCAACAGCCATGATAGGATATTCAAGGATCCTTGGTCTAAAAATAGCAGAGTTGGAGCAAGATTTAGAATTTAGTTAAGAACCGTGGGAGACCAGAGAGTTTTAAAATGTATTCAGGTTACTATGCTATAACTCTTGCTTTATAGCTAGTGATCTGATTTGTGTAAAAGCAAACTTATTATGCATCACTTAAACGTTTTGTTTCTGCTTCTGATCACTGTCACCTAGAGCTGTTCTCAGTCCTGGTTGTTCATTAAAATCAACTGGATGTCTGGGGTCATTGCTGTAGATTCTGCTATCCCCACTGCTTGCAATGGGGATTAGTCGCCACATTTCTGGAAAGTGCCTCCAGTTGATTCTGCCTTGTCCCTCAGTTCAGGATCACACACTCAAATCTGTAGTAATGTTAGCAAGGTAGAAAAACCAGGTCTCTCACTCTCCAGTGCTTCCTGGGCCTTGCTTATCAGTGCATGCATGGGCGATGAGTATTTGCCTGCTCTGCTGGAGTAGGCCAAGCAGACCTGAGCTCTTGGTGCTCCGGCTCACTATCTTAGCCCACTACCAGCCTCTTCTGCCACTTTGATTTGGCAATATGCCTTCTAGGTCACTCCTCTAATTCCTTCCTGAGGCCTCTTTTTATAATATCCTGGTAGATGGCCGTACGGCTTTTGCTCACATATAATATCCTAATACAATTTTTATAATTAGATTCAAAGTAACTTGGTGTTGTGATTGAGAGCCTGGAGTTCAGACCTACCAGTGCTGGGTTTGATTTATATCCCTGACTGTCACATAAGCAGCTCTATGACCTTAAACCAGTTGCATGGCCTGGCTAATTCTGAGTTTCCTCATCTGTGCAATGGCAAGAATAACACTTGAGAGCTTCAGAGTTGTGAGGATGAGTGATGTTACTGTGTGAAGCACTTAGCACGCTGTTCTATAAATATCAGCCCTTGCTATGTAACAATTGTATTCTTGTAAAGTCAAAATTGGTCTACTTACTGGTCACAATTTGGCTTTCTAGAGTAACACTGAATAAATTGATTCCATCTCTCTCATGAAGCCCTTTCACATATTGGGAGCAGCAATCACATCTCCAAATTTTCTTTTCCCAAGCCTTCCCTTTTACACCGCCTTGGAGGCACCTTCCTGTGCTAAAGTTTGCTCCCCAGGGCTAGATCCAGAGTGAGGCAGAGGAGATGCCCAGAACACACTCGTGTGCCCTGCAGAGTAGGTGCTTCCTTATGCTTTGGCCTACATACCTCTTTCTCCTCTTACCCTAATCCTGGCCCTGTTGCTTACCTTATCCAGGGTGGAGCAGCAACTGGAAACATATACTTATGTGAAAGGGGTGGGTCTAGCCTGGGATGACCAGTAGGTCTCAGCCTGCTGGGCATGTAGGCTGCTACAGGGAAAGGCTGAGACAGAGAGGAAGTAGATTTGCTCAAGCACCCTCCTTGGCATGATGACACACGAGTCCCATGAAAATCTGGTGTGAGGTCATTTCCTCTCTGTCTCTGGAGAAATGCAACTATAAGGTGAGCACCCTCTACCTGAATAAGCCACCTTGCTTTGAAGCCTGGGCTGTGAATTGAGAAGGATGGGTTTGCTTTCAAAATCACGATGCAGACACAATGCAGGTCTGCTGTGGAGTGGGGCTGTGTGCACTTTTACCTCAGTGTGAGGAACCTCCGCGCACTCTAGATTTTGATCTTTACTGTAGTTTTTACGGAGCTGAATTCTTCACTCTCACATATTGAACACTAGAGTGGCTTCTGTGAAAAAAGAACTGCAAGAGTGAGTTCCCTGCCTGCCAAACCAGCAAGGACAGATGATGGCTCAGGTAACCTGAGCCGGCCACGGACTGCAGGATCCTGCTGGAGGTCCCCTGGGAGATATAGGTTTCCTGGTGACCTCCTTTCTTTACAGTGTCTCAGAAACGGGGTCTCAGATCACCTGCCATAGAATTCTTTCTGGATGCTTATTAAAATGCACGTTCATGGGTATCCACTAAATATCCTAATGTAGTAGGTTGACAGTAAGTTCCAGAAAGCTGAACTTTGAACAAGTAGCTCAGTGATTCTGATCCCAGGACACTTGTGAGCCTATGATGTGTTATTCAGTGAACTGTTAGACCAGAAGGGACAAACCTCTACTTTGCTTTCTTCCCTTGCCCTTTGTTTCCTCCCATCTCCATTGTTGCTCAGGTACTTGAATGTGAAATATCTACCTACCTTCTCCTCTGTTTCCTCCTGAAGATGTATGTCAGGACTGTGACAGGTCCTAATTAGCCCAAATTCAAGGAAGTTCTCGTGATTCTTGTGGTCCTGTAACTCACACAGGTTATTACCCAGTGTTCATCATGCGTAGTTTGGTTTCCCTTTGGCTGTGATTATGTTGTATGATACTCAGTATTCTAGTGCCCGAAAAAGGGAAAAACACTTTATTTTATTTTCGACAGGGTCTTACTATGTAGATCAGGTTGACCTTGAACTCACTATGTATTCCAAGCTGGCCTTCAACTCATGCCAATCCTCCTGCCTCAGCCTCCTGAATGGTGGGATTATAGGCATGTGCCACCACACCTGGCAGCAAGAAAATCAAACAAACGAACAAAAAACAAATGGATCACTGGAGATGTGATCTTCTGCACAACCTCCGCTCTAGTTTCCGTCCTTCACCCCAGACACTCCACTTGGTCGTTCACTCCATAGTGGGGGGACCTGAAACATCTGCACTGGCCCCGGAGACCCCTTTCACTGACACTGTTATTTTAAAGCTTCTGACTGTCTACTACCTCTGTCTCCCCTCTGATCCCTGGAAGAATCCTGTACAGGCTTACAGCCTCACACAGGTAGGTGCTGACCAGCACGGAGTGACCTGAGTTTGTTCCCACCTTTGCTTTGTCAGTACAGTCCCAGTTTGCATATACTTTTTCACATGCCCGTATCACTCACTTTTTCGTCACTGGATTTGGAAAGAGTTAAAACTCCCAGCCAAATTAGCACCCCACCCACCCCAAATTAACTTACTGAAATCAGTACGCTAAGCTTATATCTAGCATTTTACATTTAATTCTATTTCTTTTAGTTGAATCAGCTCCAGTCAGTTTTTTGGTTGCTGTAGAAATATTTGTGAAAATTCTGAATCCAACAGAACCAGGGACAGACCCTTATGGCCGCCACTAGGAACTTCAATCCCAGACAGCCTCCGGCTGACACCAACGGTGTCTCGTCTCAGATTCAGCCGCGGCGTGATTATCATTCTGACTGATCAGCACTCAGTGAGCTCAGTTATTCCTCCAACAACGAATACACCTGACCCACATTTCTAACCTGTATTACCTTGTTTCTCCAACTTTTTCTCATACTGCCCCCAATACTTTGTGGATAATATTCCTAATGCCAAATTATCTTCACGTGCCTGAGGCTCACTGATAGTGTGCTAGTTTCATCAGTTTACTAGACAGCTTTTTGAAAGGTCACATTAGGAAATTCTGTTTCAAGAGATCAGACTCAGGTCTCAGGATTATGGCTCTCAAAGCCTTCCAGATAGTTTTGTTGTGAATTAGGCTAGAAGAATAGTAGGTAGTCTATGATTTTTCCTTGAGTCAGCATCTGAAGAAGATATATCTACGAGGTTAGGTCGGTGTTTCTCATCTTTGTGAAATCATAGTGGCTTCTAATCATTAGCTTCTTTTCTAAAACTTCTCAAAAACTAGAGTGCAGAGTATTTGTGCTTTGCTACCTTTCCAGTATATGTGGTATGGCTTTCAACAGTTTGCCAATGTGTTCCAACTACTTCGAAGAAAGCAATTGGACTGTCTATGTTACATAAGCCTACATTTGCTTTCATTTTAGCATTCATGAATTTGGGGTAGTATTAGAAACATTGGAACGTTTATTATTATCATTCATTTAAATTCTAGGGGTGGAAGTCACTATTATTTTGGGAAATATTTACATTAAGAAAAGAATGAACGTTTCTTTGACTTATACTGTTATTAGTGTATTGAGCGATAGAGTAAGATAGAAAATTTACTGCTAACACTGTGATTAGACCGAACTCAGGATTTATGTACACAATTTTGAGAAATTATGGCAGAAGAGACTCCGAGCCTACTTGCAAGGAGAGTGTTGCTGGTTGTTTCTCAGTTTATTTCAGAAGATTTTCAAGATAATGAAAAATAAAAATATACGATATTGTATCTATTGAGATGTAAGGCTAATTATCTAATACTTAGTTTTTTGAGTTTTTAATTCTTTGCTTTGGAGGTCAGATTTGAAGTGGGCATAAATTATCTTTTTTGTTAAAATACTTAATTACATGTTAATCTAATTATATTTTTAAGGGACAAAGTTCATAGACACTTAAAATATATAGATAATATTGGGGATTTGTTTATTAAAATCATATTCTCAATCTTCTGCCTTATAAAAAGGATAACTAGAGACATTTCTGGGTAAATGGATGCATCTTGAGAACATACTCTTAAGTGAAATAAATCATGAGTACTCATGCACTCATGAGTACATACTGAATTGTTTCCCTGATATGAGAAATGGTAAGTGTAAATAAGGAAGAAGAGGAATAATAGATATTAGGTCAAAGAAAGATAATATTCAGAAGGGAGGAGAACTAGAAAGGGAGGAGGGGGAAAAGACAGAAGGGAAAAAGAAAAGAAAGAAGAAAGGGGAAAAAAATGGAAAAATGTAAATAAACCTGCTGTAAATAGGGAAGGGTGGGGGAACAGAAGGGAAGGGTGGGGAAGGGGGGAACCAAGATGCATCATGTACAGGCACAAAATAACCATGATGAATGTGATCATTAGGTATACAATCTGCCAATACATGTTCTTGGTTTAAAAAAAAAAAGAAAATGTGCTTTTACTATACACTGACTGATCATTTTAATTTCTCCTACTGTTTCATTTGGTAGAGATTCTAACAAACATGTGATTGGTTTAAAAGTTTGCAGCAGAATAAGAAACAAAACAGTAGGAGTCTGGCTTAAGTGTAACATGGTAAGCCATTTCCTGAATAATTGACTTTCTAAAGCCAGAAATTTTTCACTCTTTCCTCAAGCAACTGGTGCAGATAGGGAATTGCTTGGAAATATTTAGGACCTGTTCCAAAGCTTGTAAGTCAGAGACAGCTCTAAAACAGACAGCTCCTAAACTTGCACCAGGAACTCTTTGATCCATTCGAAGTCCTTGCTCCAGCATTTTAACTTGTAGGTCTTGCCAAGGAGCAGATGGAGGATGGGCTCTTTCGGAAGGGAGGAGCCCCTTCTACCAAGGCAAACTCCAACCTCTCTTCCTCAATCTAGCAATCTAGGACTTAAAATATCAGTGTGGTAGTCACCACCCACACAAGAAAACACACACAAAAGAGCGAGTAAGCTAGAGTGGTGATTGTAAAGTTACAGGCAAGGAAAAAGAGGTCATTCACAGTTGAGAATCTTGCACTAGTTAAATTACTTCCTTTATATATGAAAACAAATATTTTATGAGAACAAAATCATAACTAATTAAAAATTTTAAAGAATACTTTTCACAAATATCATATAGCCTAAAAATATGATTTAACAATATCATTAAGCTTGCCATCCTATTTTTTATACTTTTTGTCTGTATACTTCTATCTCTTTAAATGACAATGCCTTTTTAAAATTATTTTTTATTAGTACATGTGTGCAGTACTAATATCAGTGATAGTGACTATATCATACATAATGATTACATTTATCATAGGGAATTTGTATGTGTACATAACATATCTTAATTCCTTTTTGTCCCCTTCATCTCCCATCCCTCCCTGTTCCCTCCAACTCTTGTGTCCCTTCACATTTGCAAAAGCTGTTTCCATTTTTCTTCATTTCTTTTCTTTTTTCAAAATCTTTTTTCCTTTCCTTTCCTTTCCTTCTCTCCTCCATCTCTTAGTACCCTTCCCATTTGAAAAAGATCTACCTCTTTACTATTATTTATCATTTATTTTGCTCCTTATTTATATTTTGGGTTTCTCATATAAGAGAAATCATGCAACATTTAAAATTGTGTTTCTGATTTATTTCACTTAACATTATGATCTTGAGGTGCATCCATTTACCTACAAATGCCTCAAGTTTGTCTGTCTTCATGGCAGAGTAGTACTCCACTGCACATAAATCCCACCCCTTCTTTATCCATTTGTCTGTTGATGGATGTATAAACTGTTTCCAAGATTTAGCTATTACAAATTGTGTTGCTATGAACATGGGTATGTATGTGTCACTATAATATGATGTCTTTAACTCTTTTGGGAAGATACCTAGAAGAGGAATAGGTGAGTCGAATGGGATTTCTGTTTTTAATTTTTTTTATTTTTTGTGGTGCCGGGGATCAAACTCAGGGCCTTGTGCTTGCAAGGCAAGCACTCTAATCACTGAGCTAAACCCCCAGCCCCTCTGTTTTTAATTTTTTCAGGAATCTCCATACTGATTTGTATGGTCATACTAGTTTATATTTACACCAACGATGTAGAAATGTTCCTTTTTCTCCTCAGCATCGCTAGCATTTTTTTTTTAACTCCGAGTTTTTAATTTTTATTTTTTAACTAAGAACATGTATTGGTACATTGTCCATATATTGATCACATTTAACATGTTTGTTTTGTACCTGTACATAGTGTCTCTTGGTTCTCCCCCCTCTACCCTCCCCTCCCTTCTGTTCCCTCCATCCCTATTTACAGCAGGTTTATTTACAATTCTCCATGATTTCCCTTGCTGGAGGGGCTGTGGGGAGAAAGGAACCCTCCTCCATTGTTGGTGGGAATGCAGACTGGTCCAGCCACTGTGGAAATCATTGTGGAGATTCCTCAGAAAACTAGAACTAGAGTTCCATTTGATCCAGTTATTCCCCTACTGGGGATCGTACCAGAAGAGTTAAAATCGTCATACCATAGGGATGTATGCACGACCATGTCTATAGCAGCACAGTTTGTAATAGCTAGATCTTGGAAACAACCTAAATGCCCAACGACCAATGAATGGCTAAAGAAGATGTGGTTTTTCCACACAATGGAGTACTACGCTGCCATAAAGAAGGATAAGCTAGAGTCTTTTGTATGTAAATGGATATTCCTTGAGAATATACTATTAAGTGAAATAAATCAGACACTCATAAGCACACATCGAATTGTTTCTCTGATATGAGAAACCATAACTATAAATAAGAACAAAGTAGTGTAACGGATATTATATAAAAGGAAGATAATATACAAAGAAGAAGAGTACTAAAAAGAGGGAAGGGGGAAAAGCAGGAAGGGAAAAAATGGAAAGAAAAACTCGCTAACATTTTTAATTGATTGATTTCTTGATGGTAGACATTCTTTCTGGAGTAAGGTGGTATCTTGTTTTAACTTGTATTTCTTGAATGACCAATGATGTTGAACATTTTTTCATGTATCTTTTGGCCATCTGTATTTCTTCTGAGAAGTATCTGCTCATTTCAGTTGTCCATATTTTGATTGAGTCTTTTATTTTGAGGTATCTAATTTTTTTTAGTTCTTTTCATGTTCTGTCTGAAGAATAGCTGGCAAGAATGTTTTCCCATCCTGCAGGTTGTCTCTTCACTCTGATGGTTGTTTCTTTTGCTGTGCCGAAGCTTTTTAATAGATATGATCCCGTTTGTTAATTCTCGATATTATTTCTTGTGCTGTTGGGATTCTGTTCAGAATGTTTTTGCCTATGTCCTCAAGAGTTTTACCTATTTTATCTTCCAGCAGATTGTTTCCATTTTAACATTTACATATTTGACCTATTTTGGTTTTAGTTTAGTATGTGGTGAGATATATGGGTCTAGACTCAGTGTTTGGTGTGTGGATATCCAATGTTCCCAGCACCATTTATTGACGAGGCTATCTTTCTTCCCATGTATGTTTTGGGCCTCTTTGTCTAAAATTAAAAATTTGAATGTGCCGGGCTTATTTCTGCATCCTCTATTCTGTTCCATTGATCCACATTTCTCTTTTTGTGCTGGTACCATGCTGTTTTTATCACTGTTGCTTTGTAATATAACTTCAAGTTTGGGATTGTGATACCTCCTGCTTTGTTATTTTTACCCAGAATTGCTTTTACTGTTCTGGGTCTCTTCTGAATCCATGTGATTTTTTGGATTGTTTTCTTTAGATCTGTGATGTTGGTATTTTGATGGGGATTGTGTTAAGTAAATATATTAGTTTGGTAGTATAGCCACTTTGATTATATTGGTTCTGCCTACCTAGAAATTGGGATATCTTTCCATTTTCTGATGTTCTCTTCAATCTTCTTTTTCAGAGTAATGTAATTTTTGTTTTGGAGTTCTTTTACTTTCTTGGTTAGGTTAATGCCAAAGTATTTAATTTTTCTTAATGCTTCTGGGAATAGTATTATTTTTCTAATTTATTCAACAGTGAGTTCATTATTAGTGTATGGGAACACCATTGATTATTGTGTGTTGATTTTGTATCCTGATGCCTTTCTGAATTTGGTTATTAATTCTAGGAGTCTTTTAGTGGGATTGTTTTGAAACTTGTAAGTAGAAGATCATGTCCTCTGCAAATAATGATGATACTGTGACTTCTTCCTTTTCTATACATATCTCTTTCATTTTTGTCCTTGCTCCTATTTGTATGATGAATTCCATCTCTTCCCTGATTGCTCTGGCTAATGTTTTGAGGACTATGTTAAACAAAAGTGTTAGTGAATATCCATGTTTTGTTTCTGATTTTAGAGGAAAACCTTTCAGTTTTTCCCCATTTAATGCAGTGTTGGTGATTTGTCATAAATGGCTTCTGTCAGATTGAGATAAGGTCCTTCTATAAATATTTTCTTCAGGTTTTTAATCATGAATTGATTCGGATTTGTCAAATTCTTTTTCTGTGTCTATCAAGATGATCATGTGATTTTTGTCCTGGCTTCTGTTTATGTGATGAGTTACATTTACTGATTTGCATATATTGAACCATCCTTGCATCCCTGGGATGAAGCCAACTCAGTCACTTTGTATGATCTTTTTGATGATTTGTTGCACTCTGTTTGCCAGTGTCTTATTGAGATTTTTGCATCTATGTTCATTAGAAAAATTGGCCTTTAGTTCTCTTTCTTGGTTGGATCCTTGTCTGGTTTTGGAACCAGGGAAATGCTGGCTTTCAGGAATGATTTTGGGAGTACGCCTTCCCTTTCAATTTCATTAAAGAGTTTGGGGTGTATTGGCGTTAGATCTGGAAGAATTTGGCAGTGAATTCCTCAGGTACTGGACTTTTTTAGTTCATAGGTTTTTTAGTTCACTGCTTTAACTTCATTGCTTATTATTGGATTACTCAGGATTTTTAAATCTTCTTTTGGTAATTCATATGTATCTAGAAGTCTCTCCATTTCTTCTGAGTTCTCCAATTACAGGTTTGTGAAGTAGTTGGTAATAATATTCTGGATTTCAGCAGTGTTCTTTGTGATTTTATCTTTTTCATTTCTAATTGCATCGATTTGTGTCTTTTCTTTCTTTCTTTTTTTTGTAAAATTGCCTAAAAGTTTATCTATTTTGTTTATTCTTTCAAAGAATCAGCTCTTTGATTCATTGATTCTTTATGTAGTTTGTTTTAGTTTCCATTTAACTGATTTCTGCTTTGATCTTTATAATTTCTTTCCTTGTACTAGCTCTGGGTTTGGATTGTTCTTATTTCTCTAGGATTTGAATTACATCATTTGGCTATTTATTTAGGTTCTCTCTGTTTTTCCAATGTGGACATTCACAGCTATAAACTTCCCTCTTAGGACTGCTTTCATTGTGTCCCAAAGTTCTGCTGTGTTGTCTTGACATTATCATTTAATTCTAGGAACTGTCTTAAACTAAATTCTTGATTTAAAAATAAAAATTTAAAGTTGACCAAATAAAATAAAGTTTCCACATTTATTAGACTTAGGGAACAATTTAGATGAACTGAATCACAAAACTAAATTTTGACAAGCACTTTGGACATTTTATTCTCTATTTAAATGAATCCTAGTGAATCATTTTGGTTCTTTTCCATGGGGTCATATGTTACATGGTCTAAAGAGTGTGTCTTATTTGTTATAGGAGTAACACTGTTCAATAGGCCTGGCTATTTGCATTACCATTCTTTCCATATACTTAATATGTATAAGTAAATATAAGTTGGAATTTGAACAGAGATATTATCCTAACTCTAAAGTTCTATTGTGTTAACTGCAGCAAAAAAAAAATCTGATTATATCGAACTACTTGCACGTGCTTCAAAGAACACATAAAAAGCCTTTGTCTTAGCATTTTGTGAACAGTTCAAAATTTTTTATTTATGAAAACTGTCATAATTTGTTGAGGGTTATTTATCTTCTTGAAAAATTAAAGACTAGTGTAGTATATCATCATTTTCTGTTTTTTTTTTTTCTTTTTTGTTTTGTGGTGCTAGGGATCAAATCCAGGCAAATTCTGTACTACACCTCAACTTTGTGTCATCAATTTCAAGGTGGAATTTATTCCTAAAGAACTTCAAATATTAACAGTCATCTTGAGTCATTCCAAGATTTGTTGACTGTAAGTGCTCAAAGGAATGGTCATAGAATCATAGATGGTGAGAGCTGAAAGGGATTGTAGGGCTGTACTTTGTTGGTCCCTAAATTTAAGGTGGTGGCATACCTGCATGTCACAGGCATAATCTACAGAATATTGCTGTTTCAGAGGAAGAAGGGATTTTTAAAATGTAGAAAATAGAACCATATTAAAAGTAGTAGCAATAAAAAACTCATTCATGTAATCACTTATATATTCTGCCTTATATCAAAGAATTAATTGGGGTTTTTCTTCTTTACAAAGAATATAAAGTAAATTTTAATTAATGTGTTGGTGTATTTTTCCAGTAACAGATTATTTCCACTTACCTAGCAATTGACCTCTGAAGCAATTAATTATCGGGATGAGCATTTCACTGGGTATTTAAAATGAGTCTTTTATGCTAACATTTCTTCCTTTCTTGACAACTCAAGTTCAATAGCATTATTGGATCATGCACTTTCCCCCTCACATCTCCCTCCTCTAATATTCTCTTGCATGATACCCTGGAGGCAAGAACATCCTCATCTTTGGAAGCAACTCTGAGCTTTTCAGAACAAGAAGAAGAGCAGCATTTCTATTGGAAAATAATTTTCTTTGTCTTTTTGTTATCCCCCTGGAGAAGGGAGAGGATGCTTGTACATTTTGTAATTTTGATCAATCACAGTATTTTTAAACACAAAATTCGATCCCACAAAATTATTGGCTTGTTCACAGCAATATTCCACTTCCACATGCTCTGTCTGTCCCAAGTATTCCTCTTAATTACTTTCTCCTATCTCATTCCCTTCTACTGTTTTCTCATGTCTTGACATTGACATATAATCCCATATATCATGGTTGTGTTCTAGTCCTCCTTTAGCTTGCTATTTACCCTCCTTATGACATTTAATACTGGTGAGACCTCTGAAAATATGGAGGTTGTATATAAGATCCAGCTGGTGTGGCAAGCCGGTATGATTTGCTCTATTTCTGAGGTTTATAGTTCCTGGTTTCTAATATATTTCAGCCAGAAAGTTCACATTGGTATGAGATTTACAGTAGGAGAGAGATCGTGTTTTTTGTTGATCAGTGTGTTGATTATACGTATAGACTGTCACTGGGCTTCATCTGTATCGCCTCCTCTGGGAATCCTTCCCTTACCCTGAAGACAGACTTGTGAATTTCTCTGTGTATTCATTGCACCTTTTCCATATTTCTTACTGTTTTCAATATCTTCTCTAGTAGTCGAGGTGCAGATTGTATGTTAGTATATCTGGGCACCGTACTTTACCATACTAGGTGCTTAAAAATGATCGTTGAGTGATTGAATGCCCATTTTCTATTTTGCCTCTCTGAGATTGTTGCCTTATTTCTTTGTCCCTCCAGCGGCTAACATAGTGCCAGGAATATGGTAGATCTTTAGTATATACTTATTAAGTGACTGAAATGAACGGATAAAGTATCTTTTTAAGAAGTAAACATGCCTAGAGAAATTTATTATAAATGTCCCTAGCAAAACGGCTGTTAAAATTCTCTACTATTTCTCCATCTGTGTCAGTATAATCTGTGACTTTGGACAAAAACTTTTTTAATGTCTGGAAGGCTTATCATAATGCTCATTCAGATTGTGTTTTTTTTGGAACTAAAACCATGTGCCATAAATGGAAGATATTGTTTAATGAGGTGATCGTGGATGCGTAAGAACAGATACTCTGATGCTCCTCCAGTAAAACATACTCATAGCTTTCTAGCTAAAAGCCAAAGATAATAAAACCAATCATATATGACACCTGTCTCCTAAGCAGTCTCCTAACTGAGTTTACACCTCAGAGTCTCAGTTTTTAGTCCTCTTTACAGGTCATCCATTCATGGGTATAAGAAGAGCTGTCGTATTCAGTTGCACAGTCAAAAACAGGTTTGTCTACATTCACTGGAGAGGATGGTTCTAAAAAGTTCTTCCTGTCTGCTCACTAATCGGTTAGTAATGCCCATTTGTACATCGTGGAAGACTGAAGAGTAACTGACCTTGAAAACCAAGATGTCCTACACATTATATGAGCAGTGGAACTGAAACCCTTTTCTGCTATTTTAAGTCGTTTGGCAGAGATGACCGGAAGTCTTTTCCTTTGGGCAGCATAGGAGCGTTGCATAGAGCTACTTTGATTTTGGTTCTGGTGGGTAATTCTTACATTTCAGTCTCAATCCCCAGTAGAGCACAGGAAGGACTCTGCATGTATCTGTCAGCAGGTGCACATAAAGCACATTGTTCTGCAATTCTATTGCTGAAGAAATATCCTGGTTAGGCAGCAGACTAACCTGGCTGTTTCTGCATCACAAAGGAATACAATAGCTTTCCTTGTTTTAGAAAGAATGTTGTCCAGTTCTCACCAGCTGCTTAAAAGCACATGCAGGAGTTTGGAGGATTAAATTATACCTTCTAAAAAGGTTAAATTACATGGTTCTAAAAATGTCTTTCTTTGCCAAATCAGGAGCAATGCTTGACTTGCAGCATTTGTTGTGAGTCTATGAAAAAATACAGCTCCTTTCTCCCCAAATTATTTGCTAGGAAACAAACTCAAAGACTGTCCAACTCATGATGTATCGGTGGCATCAACGGCTCATGGAGAGACTTTCCTACACGTCTTGGTTGTTTGCAACTGAAGCTTCTTATCTTACTGTTTGGGAGGAAATTAACATGCCAGGCAGCAGCCACAGTAAATGTCAAGTGTCCCAGGGTCAGATCCAGCCACACAGGACTTACACAGGATTTAAAAAATCAATAAATTACCATATAAAAATGAGGGGATTCTGCATGTAAACCCAGATCTCTTGCTTCTTTTGAACACATACCTGGAGAGCTGGGCCTGTGAGTCTGCAAGGCAGCTGTGGACTGTAGCCTGGCAGAGCCATTTTCATTAGATCAGGCTTATGCTTGCAGGTCACTGGGCCCCACATCTTTCTCTTAACTCCCTGATACTGAGGCCAGTGTCCAGTGACATTTCTTGTCACCCTGGCAGTATTTTTTATTGTTATAGGAGAGAAACATTTCTCTTTCGCACAGAAAGAAAACAAAAAAGACTTTTCCCTGACCTTCTTTCTGCTTCACTTACTTTCATTACCTACCTGGCTCCATCTGAGTTTGGACTGTAGTGCAAACTGTAGTCTAAGTTGAGATCCCAACACTTGGTGAGTTTATTTCTCCCAAACATTTTGAATGATAGCAACCTTATGTTAACATGGGTATTTAAAATTGTGTCCACGTCGGAATTTATGGTAACTATGTAATGTTTGCCGGGTTGAGTGTTATTTTGCACAGCTCCCTCCATGGGGTTCTGACAACTCATGAAGATCCCTGATATTTAGTAATCACTCACTATGTGCCAAGCATTGTACTAAACATTTTACTTGTATTATTTCATTTAATTCTTAACAACTGAATGGGTTATAGTCCCATTTCCCAGGAAGCTAAACTATGTATGTAAAGCCACATAGCCATAAAAAGGGAGCCCTGATTTGAACATAAGCAACTCCAGAGTACAAAGTTCTATTGTTCTCTTCTAGGTGGTGCTGTTATTTGAGTAATGGAACATTAGCAAGAAGAGCTGAGGTCACACACCCAGGTCACCATCCACAGTTATTAAGTGGTAGAGGTAGGATTAAAGTATTGGTCTAGAGACTTCAAGGCTTTTAATGCCAAATTTTATTTCTTGATTTTCAAAAAAATCTGTAATTAATTTTCACTAGGAACTATGACAGATTTCAGAATGGAGAATTTTAAGCAATTTTTTGAAGAAAAAAATAAAAAATACTTTTAGTTCTGTGGGTACCACTAGGATCCAAATAGGTATAGATTCTGAACTGGCCTGACAAGATTAGGGAGGAGTCGTGCTGATGTTTTTGCTTCCAGGTATGTTGGGTGGAGATGTATATTTGGAATTTAGCTTCTTAGGATACTCTGCTGCACACCATTGTTCACTGTACTTATTGAAATGTGGAGATGTTTTGTGATATTGTGTTCCTGTTGTGGTGATTTATGCTGAAAACTGGGTAGTTTTTCAATGATGATGAGAAATAAGACATAAATTCCATTAAAAATGTTATAGAATGTTAATATAGAATGTTAATGATAATATTTAGTTGCTATATATCTGCCATTCACAGGGTCTGCCCAAGGTGTTTTCTATAAATTATCACTAACAATTACAGTCTTCTAGTCTGATAGAACCTCCATTCCCAGAACAGCAAACTGAGACTAAAAGCAGCGAAGTGACTGGCCCACGAGTGCATCCTGAAAGGGCGGCCACATACTGGTCTTAAAGGCCATACTCTTTCCATTGAACATGCTGTTATTATACTCTGGATGCGAAATTATAAAATTTACTCATTTGCTTATTTCATCATCTGTAAGAGGGCTAATAATAGTATCTCTTCAGGGTTTTTTGAGAGATAAATGCCAAAAATCACATAATACATATAAAGTACTTAGCTTAAATTGGCATTTAAAGATGCCCAACAAATGTTAGTTTTTGTTACATATCTTGTTGACTGTGTCAAGGAAGAGGATCAGGTACTGGAAGCAAAGACATAAGATGCTCTGTCTTTCCTATGCTTATATGTGACATAAGAGAGGTGGGAAAAAGCAGTCTTTACACGTCATTACAGTGTGATAGGCACAGCAATAGCTGTGGATTCATAGGCAGAGTACAGCAGAGGATCAGACGGCCATTCTCCCTGCACAGTGGAGAAAACCCTCACACAGCTTAGTCATCAGTGCGATAAGCCTCTCAGGAGTGTGATTTGTACAAAAGGTCTTCAAAACACTTGACTTACTTTTTTTGATTCCTTCCTAAAGGACAGGTTAAATAAATAAAAGCTGTTCCACAATTAAAGTGTAAATACTGTTCAGCAAGCACTTGAACTGTGGTGGTTCTGTTGAAGAGGGAAATAGAGGTGAGCCTGTGATAACCCTGGACCTCCACAGTGGGCAGAGAGGGTGGGAAGGAAGCACCTCTCATGGGGGAGGTAACAATGTTCCATGCCCAAAGGAAGGCCTCTTTTCAATCTAGGAATCGCCAGCTGTATATTTCCTGGCAATCATGGAAGAGCCCTGCTGCTGGCGTTAGCGCCCACTTCCCACAGAGCGCTGGGCGCAGAGGTCTCATGGGGAAGTACTGTCATGTAAGGACAAGACCCACAGCTATCATGCTTGTATTATCTATTGTAGTCTTTCATTTATAATATGACCCTATTGTGGAAGATGAGAAGAACTTTAAGAAAGGCATTTATATGAAAGGATTAAATGAGCAACGTAAACAACAGAATTCAAAACAGGAGAGAATATCAGAATAAAAGGTGGTATGAATAAAAATACTGTCTTCGGGGGATACAAGAAGCTATTGTATTGCATCTGTGAAACATGAATAAGCAGCCATAAAAAATCAGCAACTAGACAACAAGAAAGAGTGCTTAGAAATTAACAACATAATTTAAAAAGTCAATTACAGGGTAAGAAAAAGTAGAATAAGTATAACTAAAGACTAAGTTAATGATCTGAAAGATGAAGTCAAGAAATTCTCCTAGAACACAGATTGAAAAGATGGAAGCATAAATTAATAGATTAGAGGATAAAGCCAAACATATAGGGATTTCAAATCAGAGGTAATATAGGGATTTCAAAACAGAGAAAATAGTAGCACAAGAGTAATGAAATGCGTGATTAAATAAAACTAGAGTAGGGATTTCAGAACAGAGTAGACAGAAATAATGGATGAAATAGATACTAGATTATGATTTTCCAAAGGTAAAGATTTGTTTCTTCAGAGTAAAAATACTGAATGCTTAATTGGAAAAAAAAAAGTGAGAAACTTAGAAATACACTTAGAAAGCCATGAGCTTATGAAATTTTATAACTCCAGGATAAAAACTAAAGCTTAAATATTTTCAGAGAAAGAAAAGAAAGCATATTATCTCCAAAGAAACAAACATATTTCATCAAATGTTTGAAATGCTGACTATGCCAAGACAATGGAAAAGTTTTTAAATGTTTCAAAATATTTTGAACCTAGAATTCTGTAGAAACTTAAACTATCACTCAAATTTGGAACAAAATGAAGACATTTTCAGGGGTATTCAGAGAATTAGTATCTATGCATCTCTATAAATTTATATCCATGTACTGAAAATACTTTCTTGAAAACAAAAATAATGAGGATTCACTCCACTAAAATTTAAAAAATTATTTAAGAAAGAGCACAATGTAAAATTCAACAAACCATAGAAAATAAACCAGTAAATACTATAGGGTAGTGTAAATAACTATGGAAATTGTCACTTTAAACCAGTTGCTGAGAAATATTCTCTTAAAATTGAAAGGATAGCAAAAAGATTGGTAAGCTGCTGGAACTAATCAAATTACAGATTATTCTAATTAAACATTGTGGGGGTTTGGGAAGAAGGCAATCTTGTTTGGGCAGAGTAAATAGTAGATATTAATTTTCAACAGGTGAGAAGACTTGTTCTATTACTCGTGTCTATTTTAAATGCAAGTACATGGAGAGAATAAATAAATATATAAAATGATAAAGGGAAAATATGAAACAGATATTTGATCAGTCTACCTGAAGACATTGTCTTAGTTACTTTTCTGTCATTGCTGAGACAAAATACCCGACACCCAAAGTGAAGGAAAGAGAAGCTTATTTAGCTCACAGTGTGTAGAGGTTTCAGTCCGCAGTCGGCTGAATGTAAGGCAGTGAGGCAGGCAAGGGGGTAAGCAAGGGATAGCAAGTCTCTCTCTGTCCCTTATGTCTTATCCAGGCTGCCAGGATTACCGCGGTGCCAAACCAATCGGTGGACTGATTTAGTCGTCACATGCCCTTAATCTGGCATCACACACTCTAGATTTAGCCACCTCTGAAAAAGCCTCATCTATGACTTCCTGAGGCTTTGGGGGACATTTAGACACAAACCATAACAGACATGAAACAAAGAGGACAAAACGTATGATAAACAGAAAGCACACAGAAGAGGACAGTAGAAAGACCATATTAGATAATATACCTGTATGATAATTGATTGAGTTAAAATTTGCTTTAAAACACTGAGATTGTCTACATTGGTTACAAACATTGTCACAAACTAAATATCCAAGTATATTTCATAATAAGCATCCTAAAAAAGAAAATGAAGAACAATTTCAAATTCAAAGTCCAGGTAAAAATTATCCCTAGCAAATTGTAACCAAAAAAAGGTCAAAACATTAGTTAATATAAAACAAAATGGAATTTAAGGTGAAAGGATAAAATGAGATAGAGAGTAATATTGTACACTAATTTTTAAAAGTTCTTGTAGCTTATTAATCCTCTCATGAAAAATTCACATAATCCCCACAGATAAAGTTGTTGCAGAATCTTTATTCCTTCTGCTTTTTGTCAGCACCGACATTGGCCTCTGCAGCTGCCCTGACTTTCTTCATTCTGTACCTCTGTTCCTTTCATTGTTTTCTTGAGATCTTTTCCTTCATTTTTCTTTGCACAAACCAAGGATTAGTAAATCATGCTAAAGCCCTTTGTTTTGCCACCACCAAAATGGGTCCTAAAGAGAACAAAGAAAGATGACATCTTGTGCAGCGTTGTGCATTTAGGCTAATTTTCCCAAAATTTCTGTTGCCTTCTTGGGTGTTTCCTCTGAAATCCTCAGTTGCTCATGAACTTGCTGGTCTGGATAGTTACTGCGTCATTCATGATGGCGGCTAGTGCTCATGTAGTCAGAGAGGGAGGAAAAAGCGCTATGCTGGTTATTAATAAAATTCACCCAGAAAATGTAATGGCTGAAGTTTTCCCACACCAAGGCAAAAACACTGGAATAAATAACCTCCTGCCTTAATAATGTTCTGTTGGAGTTATAAGAAATCGACCAAAACAGGTAGAAAACCTCTCAGCGATCTCTCTCTTTTTTTTCTTTTAGAGTAGAAGTGGATTTTATTGTTTTTATTAGTACATGTTTGCAGTACAAAATGGATTACATTTAACATGCAGAGTCGGTACATGTACATAACATAATTTAATTTTTTTTACCCCCACCCTTCCCAGCCCTCCCTGCTGCTTTCAACTCTTGGTCCCTTTCCCATTTGTAAAAGCTCTATTTCCATTCTTTTCTTTTTTTTTCCATTCCCTTTCCCTTCCCTCCTCCTACCCTCTGTCTCTTGTTCCCCTTCCCATTTGAGAAAATCTCTCTCCTTCCTAATATTCTTATTATTTATCTTTTATTTTATTTATATTTGGGGTTTCCCATATAGAAGAAACCATGCAGTATTTAAGCTTGTGTATTGATTTATTTCTTACTCCAGAAAGAATGGCTATCATCAAGAAATCAAATAATAAATGCTGGCAAGGCTGTGGAGAAAAAGGAACCCTTCTATGTTGTTGGTGGGAATGTAGACTAGTACAGGCACTATGGAGATCAGTGTGGAGATTCTTCAAAAAACTAAAATTAAAAATTCCATTTGACTCAGCTATTCCCTTTCTAGGCATCTTCCCAAAAGAGTTAAAGTCATCATGTTACAGTGACACATGCATACTTATGCTTACAGCAGCACAATTTGTAACAGCTAAATCTTGGAATCGGCCTATACACCCATCAAGAGAAGACTGAGTAAAGAAGGTGTGATATTTATACTCAATGGAGTACTACTGTACCATAAAGAGTGATAAACTTGATATATTTGTAGGTAAATAGATGTACCTTGAGAAATCTGTCTTGTAATAATGTTACCAGGTTGGGAGCGTTGTGATGGTGTCTTAAAGTGTTGAGCAGGACACTCAAGAATAGCAGCAGGTTTGATTTATTGAAAGAGAAAAGACAAGAAGCACCCCACTGAATGGGAGAGGGCCAGTGAGAAGAGCTCATGGCAGTGGGGGCTTCATGGTGAGGGTTTTAATCTTTAGGGTTTGGGTTCACCCATCCATTTAATGATCACTTATCTGTGTATGAATATTCTTTGGCTACTTTTTCTTACGCTTTTCCTAAATGTTGTATATATAAAAAAGGACATTAGGGCATATGTGTGTGTGTGTATGTGTGTGTGTGTCTCCCAAGGAGCCACACTCGGGAGGACTCAGTTTTGTAGTTTCAGAAGGAAGCAGGTGAAGGGCAAATGGGAGGCTTATTTAGATATCGTTTCTCTAAAGGCAATCCTTTCTTCTCACCAGTATGCCACTGAATCCTGAATGCGACTCTAGCTGCACAGATTTCATGAACCCTCCAGGTCAGGCGTGACCTTAATAGCCTCCTCATAGTCCTTTTAGATCAAGATGCACAGCTCAGCATTCTAGGTTCTGGTTCCAGCCCCTATCAGCAAGCAAGTGACTTCCTTTCTCTGGGTCTCAATAAACTTGCCTTACAGTAAGTATGAGTACAATCAACATCCATTAAGATCTTTTCCTTCTCTAAAGGCTTAATTTTCTATTGCATGACTTTTACTCGTATTTTCCCTATCCTAGAAGCCAATGTTGACAGAAACATTTCTGGGGCGTATATTTGGAATGGGCAAGATCACTTTTTATCCTCTTACACTTGCCAGATCTTTAGGAGAATAAAAACATGTTTGAGGGAGAGGTAGTTGGTGTAGTGATTGACAGGACAGATGTTACCTGTAAGTGCCGCAGGGTTTTACTCTGTTGTTAGGTATCAGCAGCTTTGCGTCTGTGGTTGGTCCGAGCTATGTCTCTTGAGTCCCTCAGTCGCTTCCCTTACAAAGGTGGCCTCTTCCTTCTACAGCCGCACTGCAGGCGCTGAAGAGGAAGAAGAGGTTTGAGAAGCAGCTTACTCAGATCGATGGCACCCTTTCCACCATTGAGTTCCAGAGAGAAGCCCTGGAGAATGCGCACACCAACACGGAGGTATTAAGGAACATGGGCCTGGCAGCAAAAGCGATGAAAGCCGTTCATGAAAACATGTGAGTGACTTGGTATCCCCTTCAATGATAAACATCCTCAGTGTTGGGGAAGCCTTTGCAATTATGATGAGTTTTGGTGGAATGGGCTCACTCATCTGGAGCTTTTCAACTTACTTAATGGAACTCTTTCTCAGGGGGAAATTGGAGGTTATGGCGAAAACATAAAACCAAAAAACCCATGAAAAGTAGAATGTCCATTTTTAAGGTTTCTCGGTTTCCTCATAATTGTCTGAAACTTCACGTGTCAATACTTTCATTTTATGACTTTTAAAGACTTCATTGTCAACATCTGGGAGGATGTTAGCGCTGTAGGATGGTGATTGCCAAAACTTTGATGGGAATCAGAATCATCTGGATAAAGAACTGATAAAGAGAATGAAGTTGAATCTTTGAATAGGCCTTTTTGTTTTTAGCCAAGTTCCCAAGTGATTCTGATTCTAACCTGTTTGAGGATCCCTTGACTCAGAAGAATCATTATCTGGATCAACTTCTACAGTTTAGGGATCAAATCTTCTGTTTTATATTCCCAGCTGTATAGTTGACCATCCTCTGGGCAAATTACTCTGCCTCTCCATTATTCCATTTCCTTATATGTCTATTGGCATAACGATGGTATTCACTTTGTGTGGTTGCTGTGAAATTCAATGAGATGCTAGATATAACAAACCAAGTGTAGTTCCTGGCACAAAGTAAGGACTCAGTAATCCATATTCATAGTGATAGTGGGGCTGGTGGCAATTTGCTTTACTTTTGCACTGGGAAATAAATCTTAGTATTGGACATGATAGTGGAATCCAGGTCACAGCTGCGTAAGAGCCACAAGTGACTGAGGGATGTAGACAGATTTTCATAGGATGGGAAAAGATGGAAAAGGGAGAGGATAGGCCAGTGAAGACAACCTTACCAACTATTTTTTTTTTCCTTGATAATTCATTAATGATAGCCACCATTTTGGTAGCTTTGGAGAGAGCATTAGCTCTATCATCAGACTCAAAAATCTCTATTGTTGCTGTAACCTGGAGGTTGAAATGTACTACACACCTACACACATGTAGCTTCTTCATCCCACTGTGTTCTTTCTGAGGAAAATTCACTCCGAGGCCCAAGCTTTGGCCATGTATTTCTCATATTCCTATTAATCAATATAGTCCTTATACATATAATAATAAGGATTGGAGATGCAGGGTGGTAGGAGAGTGATAAAAGTATTCTTTTCTATTAGTGTGTGAAAATATGCAGCTTTTATGGTATACAGAGTCTGAGAAACTCAAAAAGGATTAATTCCACCGAGACTCAAACATTCAGTGTTTAGGTTACTTAGTAATAAGGGAAGGTGTCACTTTTCTTGTCTCCAGTGAGTCTGGTCTACTTTCAGAGTTGGAGGAATGATTGAGAGATGGAGTGTTAAAGAAACAGCTCAGAATGTGGCCTCTAGATGCCAATAGGCTGATGAGGAGGGGCCAGCGGGACTTAGGTGCTAGAAACTGTTGTTGAAGCAGCTGTATGTCCTGTGGCTGCCCGGATTTCTTTGCTTCAGTCGTTGATTCTTCTGAAGGCTTAGGCGACCTGCTCTTGCTCTCTTTAGTAACCTCCCAGGGCATCACCACTGTTGGAGACTCTCAGGGAGCCAGGATCTCAGAGCCACCAGGTATTATAGAACATAGACCTCTAGTCCCAGAGGTCTACAAAGGTTTTCTTTCAGAGTGGCTGCTGAAAGCTGCCATACTTGTCTGGGTCATGGTGATCCCTGGTGTTCCATGGTAAATGGAACCATGATACCACATATACCATGGAAAAATGATACCATGGAACACCAGGGATCACACAGCAGCACATATTTAAATTTTATGTAACACACAGCAGCACATATTTAAATTTTATGTATGTCCTACCAAATTTTCAAAATGGTTCTACAAGTATTATTAGTTATAAAATAATTTGATTTCTATCATTGACTCCCAATAATAATGGCTATTTACTTAATATGTGAATCTACAGGATAAATTTATTCATGCAAATTATTTTTAAAGTGAATAAGTATTATCACCAGGAATTTTTGTTATACTGCTGAAATAATTGAGTTTGTATTAAGTTGGCTTATTTTTCATACGAGTTTATTTCTAAATTCAATACTGTAATCTAAAATTCTAAGTTATTTCAACAAAATATTACTTCCCAGGGATCTGAACAAAATTGATGATTTGATGCAAGAAATCACAGAGCAACAGGATATTGCCCAAGAAATCTCAGAAGCATTTTCTCAACGCGTTGGATTCGGCGACGGCTTTGATGAGGTAGGTAACACCATCTAAACAGCGTGGTATTATGGTTAATATAAAGAGTAGCTTTCTATAATAGAGAGTTGTCAGGTTCCTTTATTAGTTAAAGAATAAATGGTAGTTGTTGGAAATGTACTTCTCTTAGGAGGGAAATGAAGTGTTAGTAGCTCTGATTTAAAAGAAAGATTAATATAGCTTGGCAAACAGCCTCCTAATTAAGTTTTCAGCTATTAAGGAAAAAAACAGCATGTGATTATGTAAAGTTAGTGATTCTTAATGGTTGGAGCCTAAATAACCCCATTACAAGGAATCACATGCTAGCACATCTGGGCAAACAAAGCAAACTGTGTCAGTCTGCAAAGAACAGACATACCATGCTCCATAGCTATTAAATTAGAGGTTAGGCTGCCTCTGTTTATGACTCAGGCTGTGAAACAGAACAAATGTGGAGTGGCATTATTAACACACACATTGCATTTAGATTAATCAAGTCTGATAATATAGTCTGTAATTATAATGATGGTGTCTACACTGTGAATTTCAATTGTTTTACTCAAAGCTCACACAAGTAGGACTGGGACACATTTAGAAACATTTCCAAATCCTGGAGTAGCATAGCAAAGAATCCAATTTCTGCTTTTATGTGATATTAAAAATGATACATCTAACAAGTAAATATATGGTTCCATGGAATCCTACAAAATGATAACTCATTGTTTACAACATTTAAAAATGGAGTGGGGCTTGGCAAAATATGGCTTGTAGCTCAAGTCATTCCCATAGTGACAGGTGACAATGATTTTCACAGTTTTAAAGTGTAGAGAACAACAATAAAGAAGACTGTGTGACAGGGAAAGATATGAGACCTACAAAGCCAAAAGAGTTACTGTCTGGCCATTCATAGAAAACATTTGCCAGCCCTTGGTGTAGACTAACAAGCATCGAATGAGTGCAGGTGATATGGTGGAAAGGGCCTGAGCTTAGGAGGCCATCTGGGGTCTACCAGTTAGCAAAAAGTCAAACAAGTCCCTTTACTTTTCTGACCCTTAGTTTTCTCATCTGTAAAGTAGAATTATTGGGTTATCTTTAAAATTCCTTCAGGTGTATGCCTCTTTTGTAATGATCAAATAAGTGGTTGGTACCTAAAAGCCAAAAATGATGGAGGAGATGACTATTCTGTTGTCATTGCATTGTCAAGAAAGCATCAGTATATTTCTGGTGCTGTTTACAAATATTAAGCACTATTGGCAATTCTGAGCATGTATTCAACATAGGAAACCTTATTTTGCCATTAATATAGTTTATATATTTCTTCCCAATTGTTTTGTGAGCAGAAATAGGACATTAAAAAATTTATCCTGATATCATTTTATTCATATAACCTGTGGAAAACCATAAAACACATAATTATTCTATGTATTTCACTGAGGCTATACACCCTCATATTTATTTCCTTTTCGTGGACTCAATTTAACAGAGGTCAGATAATCAGCATGCTGCAAATTTGATACTCATTGACTTGACCAATGAATAGGTGGTTTAAATATCATCTCTCTTGCCCTATGGTGTTACAATTCTCCCTTTAATATATTTATTTATATGCCTTTATCCTAAGTTCAAGCATTAGCTCCTTGAATGTAGAGTATTATTGCAACTTTGCATCCCCAATGCTGAGTTCAAAACCTTCCCAGTAGAGAGGTCTTCATAAATTTTTATGGGTGAACAAATAAATAAAGAATTTGCTTGGTTGAATGTCAGTGTTTATTCATTTCTCACTGCAACAACCTCAGAAATCCAATGATGACAAGTTTAGTTTTGACTCCCAATCTCCTTCTGAGGGGAGCTGGTGTCCATGTGAGGACTTAAGGACAGGTAGATGTAAACTACATCAGGTCATCTCAGACCTGGCATAAGGCGGCCTACATCCTTAAGGTCTTAAACTAGTATTGCCTCTCTGTATTTTTTTTGGAAAAGAATTGTTTTGGAACAAACTAAACTCACCAGGATCATTGTTAAAAGAGAAAATACATTATATTTATATTGAATTGAAGTTTTATTTCCCCAAATGCGTGCATGATTTATATTGACCTTGGTGATTTGACAAAGGACCCACAGTATCTTTGATTCCTTTTACTTTCTGCTCATTATGGTTTTGCTATATTTGTTTTATTTTCAATAGCATTAGCCCACATGGAAATATTTATCTTCTTTAATTAAAGTTTCACAGATTCTCAACAGGAGAAAAGAACATATTGGAAAAATGACAGGCAAGGTGTAAATTTCCCAGAAACTGAAGAGATTATATGTTCAGCTAGCACAAATTACTTGAATGGTTGTTTGCGGAAGTATTACAAGATTAACGCCAACAAATTTGCACAACCCAAAATACTCATTTTTTAATCATTGCTCAGTGTTGCAAAAAAGATTTAGTTTCAAAATAAATATTCCATTTCACTGCGTTCTCACATATCAATTGAGTGGCAGATGTTCTTGTTATTGTGTTTAAGGAAACCCACCTCTTGAAACGTTAACTCCATAATTCTTCCCTTCTCCTGTGTTCAGGATGAGTTGATGGCAGAACTTGAAGAATTGGAGCAGGAGGAATTAAATAAGAAGATGACAAATATCCGGCTTCCGGATGTGCCTTCCTCTTCCCTCCCGGCACAGCCAGACAGAAAGCCAACCATTCCCTCCTCTGCACGCCGATCTCGACCAGGTCCGCTAGCAAATCCACAACGTGTGTTCTCATAGTTTGCTGAAGTAATACAGGCTCCCCCACCTTAAGCACTTATTTGTATTCGATTTCATAAATGAACACATTTTATACATACTTCATGCCCGTTTTCTATGCTGAAAATGTGAATGACTCCAGTGACTAATTTTTATTGCTTTTATATTCCAGCAACTTCCAGAAGGACAGAAGAGGAAGATGATTTTAATGAATTGGCAGCTTGGGCTTCTCGTTAAATTAAAGTGAAATTTTTGGACACTTAAGTTAATGAACTCCATATAAGACATAAAAATATGGGTTTTTTTTTTGCCAAGTTCAGAAGTTAACAAAGACACTGTTTTATATTTACACCTGAGAAATAATTGTCTTTTAAGCTTCATAATTAAAAATTAAGAAAAGAGCCGTTTGCAGACATAGAGTCAAGGACAGGAGGGGGCTTCCCAGCATGTCTTACAGGGTCCTCCCTGTGAGTGGGGTGGGGGCCTTGTCGGTCTACTTCGTCACTACTGGATTTCCAGTCTTGGCATGTCGTTGATGCTTTCTATATATTTTTTGGAAGAAAGCTGAATTTTACTGACATAGTAGACATACAACAATTTAAAGTCAGTGATTAAGGATACATTTAGGAAAGCTGGGGAAAATTTCCTTATTACGTAACTGCAAGGTTCCTCGGTGTATTCATATCATCCATGGTAAATGGAAATACACTGTATGTCTTTTAGGGGAGACTTCTTGCTCTGAAGTCTTGTGTAAGTCTATATACATACAGTTTCACTTGAGTCTTGCAATTTAAAACGTTAAAGGAGCTTCAGTTGACATTTATTATGCCAATTAGGCTCGGAATGGGGCAATGGATGCATTTTCCAAAATGTCTGAAAGCGCTAACAGCTCACACTGCTGAGCAAGAATCTCCTGGGTGCAATTTAGCCACTTAGGGATCTGTGTTAACACTTCCAGGCCTTTGTGATGCTGTTACGGTTTCTGTGTACTAAATATGGGAGTGCTTCTTCTTTTCTGTTTTGTGCTCTTTGCTCTTTTTTGTTTTTTTACACTTTTACAGCATATACTTTGTAAATGCATAAAACATCAGCACTGAAAAATGCATCTTGAATAATATTTCGGCCATATTAATTTTAAAATCAAAATAAATTATGCAATTACATATTACCTATAGTATAGTCCATAAAATGGCAAATATCATTATCAAAAATGTTCTGGTACTCTCTACATTCACTTAGCAATGTAGGAACGGAAAGAGTGCTAGATCTAAAGGTGAGAAGCCTGGTTCCAGCCCCTGCTCCTCCAGGAGCGTGTGTCATGAACTCGCCAAGTTTCTGTTTCCTCACTGGGAAATCTAAAAGCCGGCCTCCATGATCCCTTGTGGTTCCGGTCTATCACAGGCCTTTTGCACAAGCTGCTCTTTTTGGCAGTCTTCGTCCCCTTCAGAACACAGAGACCAAATCTTCCTTACTCCTTAAGTCCTAGTTAAAATGTCTTTTGTTTTGGGAAACTTTTCTTGCTTTCCCAGACTCAAGTAGGTCTTCCTGTTACATGCTTTCATAGCTCTCTGCTCTCTCTCCTATCACTTTTCATGATTTATATTACATCTTTACTTGAACGATCACTCAATTATTGTTTTTCCCTGTTGGACTGTGGTAACCACGAGGGCAGAGACTGTATATCTTTCAGTTCAATAGTCCATGCCCAGCGCGCTGCACCATTTCTCATACACAGCAGGAATTCAGTCAATACTTATTAAGTGAGCGGCAATTGAGTTTTTATATTTGGTACAAGAATATAACAGGAACTAGATTTACCTTCTAGCCTTAAACAACTAGAAAACTGGACAAAGCGTATGAAACACCAATTTTCTGACATCGGGCAATGGGCAGCACTGGCGGTGATTCCTAACAGTGGTCTCAAACTGTGGTCTGAATGTCTGCCTCCCGCTCCCATTCATACACAGCAATCCTATCCTAATCTCCAGGGTGATGGTAGAAGGAGGTGAGGCCTTTTTGGAGATGACTAAGTCATGAGGGCAAAACCTCAGGGTTGCGATTAGCGCTCTTCTAAAACAGGCCCAAAGGAGCTTGTTTATAACCTTCAGCCCCGCGAGGAAGGACGCAGGGAAAAGGCACCACATATAAACCACAGTGAGCCCTCAGGGGACACCATATCTGCTGGTGCCTTGATCTTGTGCTTCTAGTATCTTCTAGAGTCTGGTGCCTCTAGCACTATGAGATGTAAGTTTTTTATTTTATATAGGCTTCCAGGCTATGATGTTTTGTTGTGGCAGTTCCTACAGATTAAGACAGAGGAAGAGTATAAGAAGACTCTGGAAGAGTCTTGAGGAGAGGGGTCCTTCAAGTCTAGGGCTGGAAACCGATTTTTACATGTGTGTGAGGAAGCTACGGAGGCTGAGAGGAACTGCTGGAAAGAGGCAGGCCGACCAGTCTTCAGAGCTTCCACAGGGCCAGGAACCACTGTGTTCCCACTAACCAGAGTGGAAGCATTTTCAAATATGGGGGCACCAGCTGAAGTCCTCAGAGGGGTGTTGCCTGAGTAGTGGGGTCAAATTATATCTAGGCTGAAGGCTATTCTAGGCCCACCCTTAAAAAGCTTAGAAAGTAAGCCTCAAAATGATCAAATGATTCCAAGTGACTGTATAGCATTCCAGGAAAAGAAAAAAAAAAAAAAAACAAAACAACTCCTCAGTACTTAAAGGAATATAAAACTATTACAATAACAAAATAATTCAAACAAAGTTTGGGCACACAATAGTATAACATTTCCAAAGTCCTGCATTTGTCAGGAAATGTCAATCATACAAATCAGTGTATAACCAATAACCAAGAGAAATACTACACAGTAAGAAGAGACCCAGAAATGGCATCAATGATAGAAGATCAGGATGTTAAAGAAGCTTTTATAAATATGTTCTATATGTTGGTTAAAATAACTGTAATAAATATATTTTATAACTTCAAGAAAGGAGAAGAAAGCATAAATACAGAATATCATGGATGATATTAACAGCAGATTGGACACTGCCAAAAAAAGATTTGTGGACTTGAAAACACTATAACAGAAACCACCCTAAATAAAACACAGGAAAAAAAAAAAAAAGACCGGGAAAAGGAGAAACATATGAGAAGAACAGAACAAGAGAGCCTGGGACTGTATTAAGCCACCTGTGTTGTAGGTCACTGGGATCTTGGGATGGTGGAGGAGGACAGGGCGGGGTGAGTTGGTGGGTACTTGGAGAAGGGAACAGGATAGAAAAACATGACTGAAGAAATAATGGCCAAAAATTTTCCAAATTTGACGAAAACTATAAAACCACAGTTTAATGAGACTCAACATACTTGTCTTAATCTGTTTTCTGCTGCCATAACGAATGATCTGATGCTGGGTCCTTTTTAAGAGCTTCATTTGGCTCACAGTTCTGGAGACTGGGAAGTCCACGAGGTGGTGCCAGGATCTGCATGTTCTCTGGTGAGGGCTTTCTGCTGTCTCTAAGCATGGTGGGGGGCATTGCCTCTGAGACAGAGCGAGCGTGCTGGCTTGGGTCTCTCTTCAAGGTCATCACAGAGGACCCGCTCTTGGCCTCTTATGGAATCATTTCCTGGAGGTCCCATCTCTAAATACCATTAACACGTGAATTTGAGGATTGAGATTTCAACGCATCAGCTTTTAGGGGACACATTCCAACCATCCCAATACCTCCAGTGGAAATCCTTTTGTCTTTCAATAACAGAAGTTACTGTGGCTTGTTTAAAAGGTCAGAACCTCCTGAAGGAGAGCTCGTGGGTGTTTCAACATCTCGTCTAACCCTGATGAAACACACATGCCTGGAAGGAAGCTCCTTGGCCACGTGGAATGAGTACTTGAAATGTGGCTAGTGCAACAGAGGAAATACATTTTAATTGCATTTAATTTGTTAATTTAAATTTAAAAACCGGTACTCAACTCAGTTATTAAAAATCTTTATGTTTGAACAACTTGGGTATGCAAATCGACTGTTTGACCTGTAAAATTTATGAAATCCATGTATGGACCATGTATTTCTAGTGGAAATTTACATCTGATCTGAGATGTGCTTTAAATGTAAAATATACATTGGCTTTCAAAGATTTTGTATATAAAAATAATGTAAAATATCTCAGTAGTTTTATATTGATCACATATGGAAATACTATTGTAGGTGTGCAGGGTTAAATAAAGTGTATATTATTGAATTATATTATTGAAATTTATTTCACTTATTTCTTTCTATTTTTTAAACATGTGGCTACTGGGAAATTTAAAATTACATATGGGGTTCTCATATATTTTTGCTAGGTAGTCCTGGGCAAGATCAACTTCCTATTATCCCTAAGAATGCAGATAATGTATGCCTTGGAGTATAAAAATGTCAAAAGCATTAAAAATAATTCTTTTTTGTGGTATTTTACTCTAAAAAGAAACAAAAATATTTTGAAACGATTCATAATGTGGCCTCTCTGTTGACAATAAGCATGAAACTAAGAAGAGAACAATTGTAAAAGTAGATAATTCTTAAGCTGAAAAGTACTGCAAAGAATAAAGGTATTAACTGGACATCTAATTCTCTCCTGAAAGCATCCTTCATGTGGGAAAACTCTTGTTGGAAGTTGCAAGATGTGGGATGTTTGCTAAAAACTGGTTCCATGACTTTCCTGGTCACCTCAGCGTGGACCTTGGTTTCCGCAGTGCTGGTTAGTTTCTTAGTGCTGTAAACGTCTATGTAAGATGTTTTCCAATATCTCGGTTAGGTCGTTTTGGTTTCTGTGAGAAACACATTCAAGGTAACTTGAGAGACAACCTTAGACTTACTGGAAGTGATCTGAATAGTGATCGGAATAGAAGGAAATGCTTAAAATGCAAATCGGAGGAAGATCCTAAAGCAGAAGGCAGCAGCCAGATCTAAGAAAGTCATTTTTCTGAGTCGCCGACTGTGGGGAAAAGAAGCTACCATCACTCTGGGCAGCTGTTCTGCTCAACAGTCCAATTCCAGTGCCAGGAAGTTTACCTGACGGACCGGTAATACGGACGCTCCTAAACTGAGAATCAGGAAGGTGAATTTGTTAAAATACGGCAGTCAGGTGATCCTACCTGAAGAAGAGGGAATGGATGTTGGCCACCAAAACACACCATCTAATACGATTGTTTCGCACTCACCAACTGGGAATAATCCAATCTTGACTGCAACACATTCTCATTCTTGGCAAACAGTGTCTAAGCACTGACCTATTTAGTAAAATTTGGAGTAGGAAACAGTTTATAGACCCGAGTGGTATGTGTCTTAATGAAAGAATTGGATAATGTGCTAAAGTTAGCAAGCCTAACAAAAAGAAAGGAAAAAAAAAAGGGAAATACAAAAGAAACTGAGACAAATAAGTGTATCTTGATACCATTACATTACTGCCTCACAAAATCAGTTAATAGAATGTTAGTCAATTTCTATCTCACCTCTCCACTTCCTTTCTTCTGTCTCCCTAATTTAAGACAGACATTCATGTTTCCATGGGAGAAAGTATTTCTAGCTAAAATCCTTGTGCAACTTATAACCACTTTGCATCATTTGTGTCTTGGCTTACTGGAAATTTTATTGCACTGTATACAAGACATTTTAGCTATACCTTAAGACAGTACACGCAGGACAAAGTAATAGAGCTATTATTTAGAAGAGAGGTGCACTGAGCAAGTAGGAATGCTTCTGGTTATGAATTACTTTCCTGAACATTTCTAGTATTTCCTGGCTCTCGAGGGTTATATATATGCTATTTACTTATGCTGTCAGGAGGATTAAGTATTTCCTTTCAATAGCCAGAAAAAGACTCCGGTTTAGACTTCTCTGTGGATTGTGGAAGGAGTGACGTGTATGTAGTTGGTTATTTTAGTTACAGAAGTACCACCGTATTCTCAGTTTTGCAGTCCATGGCTTCAGTTACCTGTGACCAATTGCAGTCCAAAATATTCAATGAAAAATTTCAGAAATCGTTTGTAAGTCCTAAACTGCGCACTATTCCGAGTACCCTGAAGAAATCCTATTTTGCTGTGCTCTGCCTTGTCTGGTTTTTCAATAATCCCTTTACCCAGCAGACAGTATATGCCACCTGCCCAGTAGTCACGTGGTGCTTGTCTTGATAATCATGTCCAGTGTCAGGGTATCACAATGCACAATGCTTGCGTTCAGGTCACCTTTATTTTACTTACTGATGTCTCCAAAGAGCAAGAACATTGGTGCTAGCAATTTTATTTCAGGACGTGATTATATATACTTGTTCTATTTTTATTATTAGTTCTTGTTGTTAATCTCCTATTCTACCTAATACATAAATTAAACTTTATCACAGGTATGTATGCACAGGGGCTTGGATCTAGTCAACATTTCAGGCATCTGCTAGGTATCTTAGATACTCTCTACAGATAAATAGAACTATTGAAACATGTGTGTGTAATGTGCACATGTTAAAGATAGATCGTATATACTCTATATTAACAAAATAGGTGTGTATCCTGCACACTTTCAAAAGGCTGCTCCTTCTCCTTCTTGCCTTCTATTAATTTCTTGTATTTCCTTAATCCTAAATCTTGCTTTTCTTCCTCTGGTGTAATAAATGTGAATCTTTCCTATAGCTTCCATGATTTGGTTATTGCGGTGTCTTCCTTTATACTCTCCACACTTTTGTTTCAAGTTATACCTCTATCAATTCTATGAGAATAACCTTATAGTTCATATATAAATTTATTTACAAATAAATATTCAATACCTATACACTGAGATCTGAGCTAAGTATGCCAATTAAAGTTCAACAAGATATGATCTCTCTCACTGTGTGTATCTGTAGCCTGACCACCAGAAGTACACCAGAAGTCCAGTCCACCAGAAGTTAGGGGATTTCTGTATTTTTCTTGCCATCTTCTCAATACTGATTTCTTTGATTTAAAACAGATAGGTACAACCTGTGATTGGTGAGCCATTTACCCTTTTAAAAAGGTTACAATAAAAAAATACTAAAAATGAAAGAAGGTTTTGTTGCTTATTTACATTCATTCTACTGCATATTTTATATGTGGCCCAAGACAATTTTTCTTCACTCATTGTGGCCCATGCAAAACCAAAGGCTGGACGCCCATGTCTCAGAGTCTACTTTGTCTGATACTAGTATAGTTACTGTGGTTGTCTTTTGGTTACGGTTTGCATGGGGTATCTCTTCTCACACTTTTACTCTCTATACCTCTGCTTGAATCTAAAATCTCTTGTGGACAGCATTTAACTGGGTAATATTTTTTCTCTATACTGATGTCAATCTCTGCCTTTTAAATGGATAGTATAATCTACTTATATTTAATGCGATTATTGTATCCTCTATTTCACTTTTTTTTGTATTCCTATATCTTAGTTACTTTTCTCATTGCTGAGACAAAATACCTGACACCCACAGTTAAAGGGGGAAAGGTTTATTTGGCTTATAGATCATAGAGATTTCAGTTCATAGTTGGCTGGCTCCAGGGTAGGGCAGCATGGCAGACAGGCAGACGGCAGCGAGGTGAGCGAGGAGGTCTGAGCAGCTTGATTCTGCCCCTGATATCTTGCTCGGGCTGCTGAGATTAGGGTGGTGCCAAACCAATCTGTGGATTGATTTAGTAATCATGTGCCTTTAATCTCAGCATCACATGGTCTAGATCCAGCCACCTCTGAAAACGCACCACCTTTGACCGCATGAAGCTTTGGGCGGCCATCTAGACACAAACTGTAACACTCTCCAACATTGGTTTTAGAAGTTAACGCCCATTCTTGTGCTACTAACAGGTGGGGCCTTTTGGGAAGTGATTAAGTCATCAGGACTCTGCCCTTATGAGCGGGATTAATGTCTCGGCAAGGAAGACTCTGAACAGCTGCTGAGCCGATCCTACTCTTCCGCCTCGTGAGGACGTGGATGTGTCCCGGTTGCCTCTCCTGCCAGTGTCCCTAGCAGTTAAGAGCGTAGAACAGCATTTGCCTTTTCTACCACACGATGGCGCTGTGAGAAAGTGTTTTCATCAGACTTCAAGTCGGCTAGGCCATCTTGGACTTTCCAGCTTCTATAACTGTGAGAAATAATTTTCTATTATTACCCACTCTGAAATAGCAGCAGAAATGGACAAACATTATGTCTTACATCTGTGTTATTCTTTAATTTATCTAGTACTTTCTTCTCTTGGTTTAAATATATATAGTCTTCTGTACCATTTTTAATTCCATTTAATTTAGTTTCTTTTAATTTAGCTGACCACATAGAGACTTCAAAGGGCACACACAGTGAGGAGTAAAGATTTCACAAAATTAGTTTCGGAAAGTCAGTAAACAAAAAGCAACTACGATAAGAAACAAAAACGAAAATAAACACTGAGGAATGAGTTATAATATTCAAATGTATAATCTTTAATATTTCATATTTTCAACAAAAAATACAAAGCACACAAAGAAACAAGAAACTGGCTCACACACAGGAAAAAATTTCCACCAGGAAAAGTATAATCTGATTTAGTTTCCTTTACTGCATGTTTTCGAAAAATTTTCTTAGTGGTTTTCCTGGGGATCACAATTAATGCTTTCATTTTTAACACATTAGTTTGAATTAATATAAACTTAATAA
Source organism: Hystrix cristata (assembly GCA_004026905.1). NCBI lineage: Eukaryota > Metazoa > Chordata > Mammalia > Rodentia > Hystricidae > Hystrix > Hystrix cristata. The sequence goes on along the minus strand of PVJO010001286.1, from coordinate 116,281 downwards.
TATATACAAATGTTGTGCCCACCTACTTCTATCCTTTCCCCTTTATACTGTATAAATTATACCTTCCTACGTAATGTGACTATAAACTAAGATTTAGAATCATTGAATTATGTACTTGACTTTGAAATAAAATTGAAAAAGAAGAATTAGAAGCAAAAAAAATGCTTCATTTATAATTATCTATGTAATTGCCTTTACTGCTGTTCTTCACCACTGTATGTTAGATTCTAGACCTTTCATTTTAGCTCGGAGGACTCCTTTTAGCATTTCTTGTAGATCAAGTATATTAGTGTGAGCACTCCCAACTTTTGTTTCTCTGGGAACGTCCTAATTTCTTTTTCACTTTTTGAAGAATAGTTGTACTAAGTATGAAGTTCTTGGCTGGCCTTTTTTTTCAGTATTTTGGATATGTTATCCCTCTAGCTTTTGCCCCATGTTGTTTCGGATGAGAAGTCAGCAGTTAATTTTATTAAGGATCTCTGTGTCTTTTTCGTTCTTTCTGCTTTTCGAATTACTTGCCATTGACTTTCTTTTTCTTTTTCTGGTATTGAGGATCGAACTCAGGGCCTTGTGGGTGTTCAGTCGAGTGCTCTAGCTTTGGGCTACATTCCTGTGAGATGGAGAGCAGAAGGCATGCTCTCTCCCGGGGGGCTTTTGGCACAAACACTTGCTAAGGAAAGGAAAGGACGTGAGATTGGATAGAAGTTAAGTCTCTAAGGAAACCTTTCAGCACACCCCAAGGGATGCTGGGAAGTGACATCCGTGTTGATCGCGGAGCACAATCACGGATTGGCTGCAGGACGTGGCATCCTGCAAAGAGAGCACAGCGTTGGGTGAGGAGCGCCACAGGCCACAGCCCATGCGGATGAGGCAGTAATTCCATTCCTGAAGGGAGACTGCACCATGTTGACCTTACATAATTTGCTTCACTTTGCTCACCCTCATTTTCTGTACTTGTGGTACAAATACTGAAAAATATCTTTATAGGTTCAGTATGAATATTAGATATAACAACACATGGAACAGCCTGGTATTGCCTGGTACACTGTAAGGAGTGGCAAAGAGTCCTCTATATTCGTATTGTTTACATCTTCTCTAACAGCTGTGACAATCATGCTGCAGGGCATTCAGTTTTCAGAGATGAGCAACTTTTTGTTCCCAAGAGTTCTCGTTGGGGAGGGAGGGGCGGGTACCAAAGCCACGAGAGAATGCTACCTGACAAATGTTCCGGTGTTGTTTAGATGCCGCAGGCTGACCTCCTGGACCTGCCTGAGTTGGTACTGAAGGAACAAGCGGTGAGCAGCAGCCGGAGCAGGAAGTGTGAAAGGGTGCTGGTGTGCAAGAAGGCTGCGGCACTGGGGGGTGGGCAGTGACGAGGGGGAGGAGGTTTGAGGAGACAGATGATGAGGGTCTTGACTCTTCATGGAGGAATTTGGATTCATGCTGAAGGTACTGAGAGACAGTGAAGTATTTTAAAAGGATGATCAGTTTGCATTTTACAAGGTTCTATCTATCACACATATAGATAATAGATTTGGCAAACTGAATATGAGGAGCCCCACTGAGAGGCTGTATTAGTCAGCAGGCTGAAAGCAAATGGAAGAATTCACCAAAATATTCTGTGGTGAGTGGAATACACTCCTATTTTGACTGAGAGCTAGATGGGATGAAAAACCTGATTTAGCTAGTACACATTATTTTTTGTTTTGCTGGCACATTTTCTCAGAGGAAGTAGTCATTTATCTAAGATAAATCTCTTTGGGATGTATCTCACTTAGGGCAGCGAGTCCGTAGCACTGCAGCCCGCCCCCAGAACCTCGGGGATTCCAATTTGTGGCCTGCTGACTGTTCCCACGGTAGTTTTCAGATGGTATCATGTGCTATTGCTCATTGTTACCACCAGAGGGCACCCTGTACCCACTTTACATGAGAAGATTTCTCACCAACTAAAACCTGCCGCAGTCATTTCCCTGTATAGGAAATTGGTAACAACCTGGATTTTAATTGAAACGTTGGAAATGAAGCGGTTGTTTCTAAATGAGGCAACAAGACAGGCCATATAGTGGAACTGAGTCTGAGTGCAGGAAGTCTTTGGAAACCTGATTTTGCTTCATTTCAACCTGCAGTGCCTCGTTGCAGACCACTAAGGCGAGGCTGCAGGGGACAGGAGTTTTGCAGTCGCCCTCTGGCGGCCTCTGCCCGATTACTGGTGGCCTGGGACTCTGCTAACCAGGAGGTGGCGTGGTCTTCTGGGGAGTCTGCTACTGCTTCCACGTGATGGGGGCAGGGGTCACCAGGCAGCCCGGGAGGAGGCGTCTGGGCCAGCGGCTCAGCTCACCCCCAGCTTCCGGGGATCCTACTGCGTCCTGCATCCCTCCTTGCTTTTCATCTTCGCATTCGTCCTCTGAGGCGAGCATTTATTACTCTGCTTTTGCAAAGGAGGAGATGAGATCAGGAGCGCGCCTCTGGCCTGTGAGTGGCCAGGGACTGACCAGTTTCCTGTTGCTGCTAAAACAGTTACCACAGACATGTGGCTTAAAGACGCCTGGCACATTCTGATCTTAGGGGACAGCAATCAGGGTATGGGCAGGACTGTCTTGACCAGGGGAGAGTCTGTGTTCTCCTCTCTTCCACTCGCATACCTTGGCTCACAGCCCCTTCCTCCCTGTTCACAGCCAGCAGATGCTGCAGAGCTCTGACACTTGATCCCTCTCCACTTCCTCTGTGATCGCGACCAGGACTTGTTCTCTGCTTGTAAGAACCTGGGTGGGTAACGGGGTTGCCCAGAAAGCCCAGCACGGTCTCTCCCTTGCAAGCTCCTTCACTCATTCTCCACATGTGCAAAGTCTGTTTTACCATAGACGGTGACACAGACACAGGTTCTGGGGAGCAGATGGGGACGTCTTTGGGAATTTAAATAGAGCTTGTTTCATGAGCTGTGGTCAGTTCGTGACAGTAAGATTGTGTTCAGTATTTTGATTTTACATGAATAGGGAGGCAGAATGTAGGACTTTGTGGCGGACTTGTTGTGGTCAACTTGAGCAGGAACACCCAGCTGGACTGAGTCGTTGTGGTTCTGGGCGTCGAGGATCCACCTGAGGATCGTTACTGACACACTATAAAGGAGAACAGAAGCAGGCGATAGCGGTTGGCTCTTTCCCAGGCGAAGCTCTGTCACGGCTGGTTCTCCCGAAGGGGAAAAGGAAACAGCTCCGAGGTCATGATTCACTGACTTACACGTCACGGTTTAGCGGTGTGTGTCTCCCTGAATCTGTGCCTGTTGGGACCTTACTATTCATCTGAAGTTAGAGTGTTCTCCTGGAGTCACGGCAGGCTTGGCTGCTTCAGCTTCTCTGTGGCCCAGCGAAGACGACGGCCATTGTGCCTCACTCTCTGAACCTGAGGGCCGAGGCCGGGTCCTCCTCCGCTAGGAGCCCGTGTTGGAAGTATGTGCACATTCTGAAGCCGGAAGTACAGTTGGAGGGAGAGACTTTAATAAAGGGGCTGTGATTCCTTCAAAGGACGGTCAAGAGTATGCCACACCTCACCTTCTTCGAGTGCCTGACGAGCTGCCACACTAAACAGACATTCTGTTGCCCAGTCACCAGCCATCTCCGGCCTTCTCTTCCCTGCCCCTCATCAGTGCTGTAGCAGGTAAGGGGACAGGTCTTGTTCCAACAGGACCGTTACCAGGAAACCGGGGTCAGCCCGGGTTGGGTGCTGCTCTGTGCTGTGTGGTGGTCTTGGCTCTTGGCTCCTCTCTGAGAACTCTGTGGGGAGGTCTGCAGACAGGACCCAGAGCGGAAGGTGGTAGCTTTCAGCCGACATGTTGACTGAGGAACAAACAGCGCTCTCTGAACAAGGTTAGCGTTCTGTAATAAGCTGATACACTTCGGAGGAGCCACAGGTGCCGGTCGTGAACTGACCCTCAAGAAAGGGCGTGGGCAGTGCCCAGAGCTGGGCAACCGCAGCGAGGTCTATGTTGGTTTCTCTTTTGTTTTCCTAGAATTCGGAGAGTAGTCTGGGTGGTAATTAACGGGGCTTCCCATCAACTGTGCCTCTCCACTATCACATCAGGAGGGGGGTTTTTGAACTTTTGTGGACTCAGAGCTGAATGCTGGCCAAAATCCATCAAAAGGGTAACAACCACAATGCAAATACATATAAACGAGGCTTAATTGGATCGATAGAGTCACCACAGTTTAACCTGGGGCTCGTGACTGTGTGGGATCAAACGGTGTAAGTCTGGGGAGGAGAAACTTGCATCACAAGGGGGCTTGCTGTACTCTTCCCTGGAAGCTGGAGACCACAAACTCAGGAAATCTGGACTGACGCCTTTCTTAGGATCCTACTGCCAGTTTCCCACATCAGCTCATTTCTCGCTAAATAACTACTCTTAGGGGGATCAGAATGACTCTTCCCTCAGAGGCTGTGGGGCAGTGGACACATGAATGGCGTTGGAACAGCTAGCAATTTTCAAAGACTGCAGGTAGTTGTGTGGGTTTCCTGAAGCTACTCCTGGATGAAGGTTGTTGACTGTTGTTTGTATTAAAATATGACTTATGACTATCTACCGATCTGGCCCAAAAAGTAGATCTGAAATCTGGATTCGGGGACAAGACAGGGAACTCCCCCTGCACTGAGGCTGGTTGAAAGTATAATGCACAGATAATGACTGTGATCCATCATCCATGAAATCTTTCCAGATATAACCAAATGAGGAGAGATTTGTAAGACACAAAGAAGCATTAGGCTGAGAGCCAAAGAGCTTTGTTTTCCATAATGCTTTGTCTTTTGCTCCCTATGTTCATGTAACCTTTCTGGTATGAGATTTCATCTCTAAAATGAATTTCAGAGTGAAAGCCTTGACAGACTGCCTCAGGCATAAATGTTCTCGCACTTGAACCTGTCCGGGTAGGGTCTGCACCCCGGCAGGAGTGCTTTCCAGATCACCACAACTTCTGTGGGGTGACAGTTTGCTGGGGAGGGGAGCTCTGGGTTGAGGGTCAGTGTGGACCATCTACTTCCTGAAAGTACCTCTAGTAATTAGAGCTTGTAGTCCATATTACTTAGACTGGGTTATAAAGTATTAATTGACTGGGGACTAAGAGCTTCAAATACCCCTTTTAAAATGTCATTTCCAAGATTGGCTATAATTCGTTTATGTGCAATAAATACCTCTCGAGCCCTTGTGGAGTGTATCCCAGCATCGCATGGTGGTAAGCAGTGAAGGATGCTTAGAGTCAACTGTAATGGATGGACTTAGAACGAAGGACCATAAGCCAAGGTGGTAAGTGGTCTACATGAGGGAAGTATATAGTGCTAAGGGGGAGTTTATGAGGTATTCAGTTACAATAGCACGTACAGTAATAGGATGAAGCATGTTTGGAGTTTAGGGTGATGGTGCAGACTGGTTGACAGAAGGACTGGAGAAGTGCTTGGGTCACAGGGCTCTTTGCTCATTGCAGCCCAGGTTGAGTCCTGCCCCGTCACATGTAGATGGTCAGTAGTGCTTGCTGATTAAATGCTCGAAAGGTTACAGATTACAAGGTGTCAGGTAATTGAGAGTAATACCTAAAATGTTTCTGAGATCTTTCAGAGGGCAGAATGCCAGTACACCTTGTGTTTATATTGTCAGCATTTTTCCAAAGACTTGATGAACCTTGACAGGTACCTCAGCATGAGTATGTTGAATTGAAGGAAATTCTTATTTCATATCTTGAAATTCAGTTAACTTTAGAGTATAGACATTCATTTCAGCAAAAGTTAGTGGGAAAAAAGAGTGAAGTAAAGTTGCTAAAATACTACCTTTGCAATTTTTAAGTTAAACACTCTCCATGGAATTGAGTGAAGAACCAAAGGGCAAAGGCACACTGTTTAGTCATGGTGACCATTTTGTACCTTGGAAATAAATTTAGGAAGTGCCTTCCATACCTACTCTTTATGCCTTGACAGAACACAAAATCAATATCATTGTTTTGACATAACTGAAAGGTGAGACTAAGTCAAAGAAAAAAATATTTCCAAGAAACAGCTTACAGGAATTTGATACCTGAGCACGAATAGGTCAACTTCCTTTACTGCCTTATTTCTTTGTGCTTCTAAATATCACACCTATTTGTTTGGTTGTTTGCATGGAAAAGTTTTTGTTTTGTTTTGTTTCATGAAAAAATAAAAAGAATTTCATAACAAAATAAGAGAACAGCAGTAGTTAATATACTGTGTATCATTATCTTCAAAGTAGTTACTCAGGGTACAAGGTAGCTACAAAAGCAATTCTCTGTTACAGAGAAGAAACAAACTGATATTAGTACAAAATTCTCTGTTCAATGAACTAAGAGAAACTAGGAGTATACATGAAATAGATTAGCATATACATTAAAATGATTTTTGAGCAATGTGATAGCTAAGTTGGGGAACCATCTGCAGCTCTCTCACTTCGTATTAGACAATCTTCCATTTTGTTCCTCATATGCTTACAGTGCCAGAGAGGGTCTTATTCATATTTAAAATTAGAATTAGTGATTGATAGACTTATGTCAAAAAAAAAAAAAAAAGAAAAGAAAAAAGAACTCTAGTGCTATCTTTGTATAAGTCCTTGTGTGGCAGGCCGTGATCTGGCCTCCTGAAGGCAGGAAGACACTTAAAAACAGAATTGGCAGATCACTGAGAGGCTGCAAAGAATTCTCTTATAAGGTAGTAGGTAGGACTGTTAGTGCTGAGATGGCCTCACCCTGCCTAGTGGCAGGTACGGCGGGGAGGGTGTGGCCGGTGACCTCCTCACTCCTGTGACCTGGTACATTCATCAGACCCATGAGAAAGAACCACCGACCGTCAGCTTGGCTTCAGTCAGGCAGCAGGGAGGGTCTGGCAAGCGATGGCCTCACTTACTTGTATCCTTCAGGCGCAACTTTGCCCTATCTATTGGCCTGTTTAGTTGAGGTGGTCAGAACCGTTGATTTTTAGCAGATTTCAAATCTTTGTCAGCTCTTTGAACTGAGCCTCACTTGCTCTGAAATCCCCCTTTAGTCTTTACAAAGTGTCCACTTGCTTTTCATCCCTAATTAAACTGCTTCCCTCAAGCCCTCTGTGTCCAGATAAATATATATTATTGGCTTACTCTGATTTAATTACTAGTTCAAAATTATTTTCTTTTCCTGCAAATATTACACCAATTTCCCGTATTTTATAGATTTAAAAAACACTTTACGTTTAATTTGGTAACTACCATTTATAAAACGTGTCATTTGGAAATGCAGTTAGAACAAAGGCCACTTGTAAGCTGGGTAGACACTATTCAAGCCTTCAAAATTTAAAATCCAGGGTAAAGGACTGGACTTGCATGGTTAGTTAATGGACATCATTGGTCTGTTCACCAATATCAGTTTAGCACAGTATTCCCACTATATCTGAGGTTTTCAGGGAGACTTTCCTGAATGAGCAATGATGGTGTTTGGAGGGTGGATGTCAAATTCTGTCCATTGGTGTGTACCGACCGTGTCTGTAGACTGGGTTCAATATGTTCATACTTCGTTTAGGTCATGATGATGCTGTAATTTGGGTGGCCTTTTCTTCCTTTAACAGGAGTTGGATGGGTTGATTAATTTTCTACAAATAAATAAGACAGATGATGGGACAATATATGCATTAGTTATTAGTTTAAAATTATTTTATCATGGGTTTAAAAGTAATTTTCTAAAATTACACAGTAATATATGTTTATTGTAAAAAAGTGATAGGACATCAGTTCATGAAAAAAAGAAAAATTCCTTCACAATTTCATCAAGTAGAGAGAGCAGTAGTATCTCAGTTCATGAATGCAATCCATTCCATGAGTCTGGGGAAAATGGCTGTGTTTGTGTTCCTTGCCCAATGCAGAGTTTAGGAATGGAAGCAAAATTTTATCTAATGTTTCTGTTCCCAAACCAAATTGTTTGGGGACAAAAGCATTTGTGAATAGAGGCATTATATTTCTGTGTTTTACTGTATTTATTCCTTCAAATGCATAAATGGATACAAATGTATAGATACCTTTTTACTTATAAAAGTGAAATCATAGTGTTCTATATCCTATTTCTTTCAACCGTTGGTACAGTATATCAAGAGCATCTTTAATATTATTCTGCAACATTACTTCACAAAAAATTCACTTTTTGATATGCCATGCAGTATGTAATAGATCCCCTTGCTACTGGAAACTTTGTGTTGAAATATTTGTGATAAATGTGATACATACCCTTTGAGTTAGTTCTTTACACATCACATATATATCCTTAAATTTCTAGAAGGGTAATTTCTGGGCTGAAGGCTATGAACATTTTAAATAGTTTTATGTTGTCAAATTAGCTCCAGAAATATTATTCTCAAACCAATTCGTTCCCACTGGTAATGGAGTGAGTTCAGTAATGGACTGAGTTCACATACTATACTGACAACACCATTAAGAAATTCTCAGCTAATATGTTGTTTTCTTGTAGATGTAGATTTCTCATATTTCTTTGATTACTAGTGATACCAAGTTTTTATTGAACTATCTATAATATTTGAATTTCTTTTTAAACTTTGCTTTAAATACCAATTATTATTAAAATAAGCAAAGAATGAAGATGAAACTTTGTGCTATTGTACTATTATTATGTTTCTTCTGAAGGCAGAAACAACATGAACTGTGATAACAAATTACTTGTGGGATGAAAAAACAAATTAACTGAATGAGACACCTGGGCTCATTAGGCATATTTCCGTGATGCTCTTTGCCATGGCACACTTGGAGGCAAGCATTTCTGATTTTCTTTGTTTTTGTTCTGATAACATATGACTCTCTGATATGTTTAGACTACAGTACTATGAGCAAGGGATATGACAAACAAGAAGGCAAAGATCTCATCTTTAATCTGACTTGAGTTCTATCTAGGCAGACCTTCGCCCTGAATTTTGGCAGTTGTATTGACCTGCCGATGGGAGAGCGCCCCTGGGTTGCCCGTGGTATTGCAGGCCTAGCATGTCCTGTGGGAATCTTTTCTGTCCGTCTAGACCTCCTCTACTCTCTGAAAAGTGTCTACGTTGGTAGCACAACAATCTTCCCAGAGACTATCAGTTCCCAAGACTTGAATTTTCTTTACAAATATCATTTGATATTTTCTCTATCAATTGATTCAGGCTGTTATAATCTTAGTCACTCAATAAAGATTGAGCACTTACTATGTGATGGAACCTCTTTTAGGCATGAAGGGGCCAAGGATTACTGGAAAATGGATGAAGCCTTACCCTTTGGAGGGGAGGTGGGCAGGTAATACAGAAAATAAGTAAATAATAATTTTGGGACTCAGGTGACTACTTTAGGCAATCTGAAGAGGAAAATTTAACGGAAGACTTGAAGGGTTGGGTCTGGAGATGGCATGGTAGACAAGGGAGGTGGCACTGATGGGAGACAGGAGAGCTTGATAGGCTGTGAGTTCACCCTTGTGCTTGGTATGCTCTTGACTGAAGAGAGCACTCGGCAGTGGTGAAGCCGTGTTTAGGTGTCATGTAAAGAAATCTGAATTTTATATTATTTTTAGCACAATGGATATTCTTTAAACATTTTTAGGCAGAGAGAAAACAAGTAGTTCACAGGCGTTAATATAGTAATTAAGTTTCTCAGAGAGAACATTGTGGTGACTATGGAAAAATAGATTGTAGTGGGAACAAAGATGGATGCAGGGAGGTCACTTAGGACTGTTGTAGTGGTTATATGAGATATATTCATGGTTGGTCCAGGCTGATGCCAGTGGAGACAAGGAAAATTGGATAGATCTAAAGTATGGGGTAAATTGTCCCTACCCTCAGTCATGGGACACACACTTAATTGATCTGCTAGAGTTCTGTCCTGTCTATAAAATATGCTCACTAACACCCGCAGTACTGTGAGTGCTTATGGACGGTGGGCTCCTACACTTCTCTGACCCACAAGGAGCTGTATGACTACCAAGAATCAGTTTTGTTTCCAAATCTATGTGTACCAGTTAGGTTTAAAATTAAATTTTAAAGAATTTATAGTACTATGAAGTAACGAATTAGGAGTACAAGACTTCATTTCTATGGAAAATTAGGTCAAAGAATTTTTAAAGACTTGGCAAAATGATAGGCGAGTTTGTAGTACAAAACTGAAGAAACAAAGCAAGAACTGAGCCTTTCTGTGACAGATTCCTTCATGCACGTCTCTACCATTATGCTGCAGACACCAAAGCTGGTAATCAGAAAAGGCATCAGGAGTATGGTTCACCCAAAGAGATTATCGGAAATGCTCATTAGTGAAACTATTCAAAGAAAAGTTTTGGACTTTTAGCAGAATATTAGCAAGTGAATATACATTTATGCACACTAAATTAAAGCACATGTTTAAGGTATCGTGATTACGATGTTCCTCTCTGACTTAGTACATCAGGTAAGCGAGATCGTTCTGTTCTGGAGCTAGCGTTGATATGGTGGAGGAGAAAGGAGTACAGGGTGGGATAACGGTGATACTTGCCACTTGCATGGGCCGAAGTTCACCCTTCTATTCTGCTTTTAAGGAATCGATAAAGTGTAGACTTCTACTTTTTGGTAATCTTTGGCTTCATTCCTGGCTTTCACTGTGAATAACTGTCACCATGTTTAACACAGCAAAATAATATATGTGGTTTGCTGAGCGAGTCTGGGAGTTCAGGAGTCTTTGGTGTGTTTAACAGACATTTTTCTCCCCTTCATCTTTAACGAGAAACAACCTTTCTCCTTTGCTAACAAAATGTAAATTTTGTTCCAGGTGGATGCCCCTTCTTCTATACAGACCAGCCTATATAAAGGGCTTTATCACTTTGCATCCCTTGAAGAGGCACATGAGTCTCTTAATAATTTTTACAACTCGGGGCCCACACACTGTGGAGGCTCAGTATTTGTTGAATGAACAGATGAAAGAATAGGCTATCTAATCATTTGAACCGGGAGCTCTCTTTGCAAGCGTTTAATGATGTTATAGCCACACTATACTTGTATGAACTGCACGTTTATGCACATCCCCTCCATTCAGACACTGAAGCCTATTAACCCTCACAGCGTGGTCCTATCCGGAGAGGGGTCTCTAAGGACACACAGTCAGATGCTGCTGCCTGTAAGCCCTAAGAAATGGCCTTTGGAGGAAATCAATCTTTCCAGCACCATGATCTTCAATTTTTAATCTCTAGAGCTAAAAGAAAATAAAATTTCTCTGGTTTAAGCCATTTAGTCTGTGGCATTTTATAATAGCAGCTCAAGCAGATTACTATATGTATATAAAAGATTGTTTTGTGTTTCATACATATTTCATTTTCCAGAAGTCTCAGAAGTCTCTTTTAATACATCTAATAGATGTTTTCTTTTAGTTTTCAGGAAAAGCTTTTTCTTAACTTTTTCTTTGTTGACAATATGTACAATATCATTAATAGTCATAAAACCTTTTTTTTTGAAAAGGTTTCCCCCTTGGAGTTTACAATTCACAAACTAAACTTAAAATAGTTTTTATCTTGATGTAATTAACAAACTCAATGGCTTAACGAGTGGTTGGAGATTATGATTCTTCTGGTCTTCTCTGTTGGTCATACTTCATTTTGCACAATGGTCGTGCAGCCCCTCTGAACATCACGTGAGGTGAAAACACGAGGGAGAGGTTGTATCTGCAGCTCCATCTCCTCCTCAGGAGAAAAGGTCTTCCAGAAGCTACTGGCAGACTCCCATTTGTCTCACTGGTCACAACAGTGACATGGATTCAAATCTAACTCTACGAGACATGATAAGACAGTTTTCCCAATTCCTATCATGGTGGTGAGAAAGCTGAAGAGGGATGCAAGTTATTTGTTGTGTTAGCTAATGAACAGCTGTCCAAAGGAACTGGAAGTTTAGACTGGCAGATCAATTAATTTTGGAGACAGAACCCTTCAATTAGAGTTAACTCCTTGGCAGGGTTTCACATTTCACACGTTAGCGAAGGACTTTAGCTGTGATGTGACGAATGATGATACCACTTTGATTACAGTTAGCAAGACTGCAAACATTATATTATTTAAGGTTAATCCTTATTCTCACCACTATTATCATAAAGCATTCACTACCTCCCATTTAGTGAACACTGGTTGCATTGTTTTGTGTAAAGATGACAGTGCTCTTTCCTGTGAATGACAAACACAAGAAAGTGGCAAGTGATGTATGTTCCAATTTGAGATGTGGTTAAAACCATGGTCAAGATTTTATTTGTAATTGTGATCTGGCCAAAAACCTATCTATAGTTTACTACATGCTAGTATACTTAAATTTGTATTCCATGTTCATCGATCTTACTTCAAAAATAGTACTTTTTAAAGTGGGAGGCTAATTTAGCTCTTTTAATCACTGGTGTCACTGACTGGTCGTGGTAATAGCATCAGATCAGGCACAAGCTGTGACAAATTCTCGCTAAGTGTAGTCTAAAATGTCATTCAAGTATATCAGAATAAAAAGACGTGTTCTAATGGAATAATTTCAGCAGGAAAGAAAATTGGGGTTTAAGAGATAAGATAGAAACACTAAGGCCATTACCGTTACACAAAAGCATAACCCGTACTAATCTTTATAGCAGTTACAGGTGACCTACAATTTGGCTTAGAGTGTTCAAAAGGCAACACAGAGAGGTTAAGAGAGTAACGGAGTCTTTAAGATTAAAAACAAATTAAATGTTCGGGAAATGCTCAGGTTTTACGACTAGTAAAACCAAAGAGGACTTCTCCCTCTGGCTCCTCATACAGGAGATTTCTATGATGTAGCGGCTGTCAATCTTAGAAGCATAGGCACTGAAAATGTAAGTTTTGATGACTGTTTTTGCTATTCAAAGTCAAGGGCACAAAACACAAAGTGCAGCACAATAAAGTTAATGCTATGGGCGGGAATGTGCTTCAGATATGTAGCTTTCTGAAGTCGCCCAAGATGAAATTGAGATTCCTCTCTCTAGTAGTTGGGCAGATGAATTTGTTTCACTATAGTCCCCAAACTCCTCTATTCCTATAAGTAATAAAATCTATTTCAAAACAAGACAAATTATTTTTAAGACCTAGGGCCATGTTTGTCTTCTAATATCACAGACTGTTGAGCCAGACTATATAGATGATTTATCTGTGGAACAGTTTTGTAAATAAATGCACTTTAAGTGGCTGGTCTCAGAGTAGCAGACAGATGAAACACATATTAAAATGCTATGCTGGATGGCTGCACTACCTACACATGAACTTAAGTCTTAAAAGTTCAAGCTACAAGATTATTCACAAAGTTGTTTTGATTGAGTTACATTCGATTTTTTATTAATATTGGTTACCTTTGAAGTGTACCACACCTATTCACAAACACTTTTGAAAGATGATCAGTGAAATAAAATATAAACTTAGAAAATCACGGACTCATTCCACATCTGTGAAATACAGCCTTTAAATACAATTCAATTAACAGTAATTATAGGGATTGGGGGAACACAGAAAGTAGAGGAGAAAATGGTATACAACATTGGAAAACACAGCTACTGTTGCAATGAAAAAATAATTTATTAAATGAATGTAATTCTGGGAGTAAAATGCATTATAAAAGTAAAAAAAAAACTGAGTTATAAATAATAGTGGCTTACCTAATTGTTTCCTTCCCCCCATTCAAAACTTTAAATATAATCTTCTGAGAAGCCAGATTTTAAAGTATGTGGTTCCCTTTAAGACAGATGTGTAGCACTATAATATCTGGAACTTGGCAAAGATCATCTTGTTATAGTAGGCTGAAAATAGTGTTAATTTAAGTGATTGTTCATCATAAACTTTTTTAAAGTCTACAATAATAATTGAAAAATAAGCACATTAGTTTATTATATTCATTTCTGCCTCTAAAATAATAAATACATCTCTAATATACTTTGTGGAAAATGTCCCTAGTCAGAATACCTGTGTATTCTGACAAAGACTTAAAATTTGGGTACTTTGGTAAGAAATAGTTTCCTTTTAAGAATAAAGGTTAACAGCAGCTACTGGATGTGTTGATTTATGTCAGCAGAATTTTAAACAACCACAATTTAATATGCATATTAAGATACTGGTAAACTTTCAGATAACAAAGGAAAAAAAAATGAGGAGTGCTATTCTATTTCCCCAGTAAGGTTCTCTTAGGTTTCGTAAAGCTTATGTAGTTCAGTACACCAGCTGGGATTTCAAAATGCTAGCATTACAGTGCATATTAACAGCAATATGCGAAACAGTAGAAATAGAGAATCAACGAATAACTTCATACTATAAAAATGAAACAAGGCACTTTTGATAAATACACACAAAGCTGAAACAAGCATAAACATTTTTTGTGAAGCTGACTCACACCCTCAGAGATGTTGATTAAAAAGTGAAATAGTAAAGGCACTACTTAATTCTTCCAGTTAACTACACTTACTAACGAAATTCACCAATTAAACTTGGCACAAAGTAGTTTAATTATAAAGTGCATCACTTGGCTAAATATATTAACAAGAAAATCAGCCATATTACATTTAACAACATCTTCATATGTACAGAAATAAAAATGCAATGCCAAGTGTCAAGCTAGTTAGGAATTTTGTAGTAAGTATGGCTTTTTATTGTGTTTTCTTTCTTGTTTAAGTCATTATTTCCTTAGAATCTGTATTTTCAAAAGAATATGCTTTGATTAGCAAAAAGAGGTAGTACTCTGAAAGAGACAAACTCACTGAATCTACAGGTAGAAATTTAAAATGAAGATTATGTGGAAAATAACCAGCCATAACATTAATAAACTAGGATACTTACAGTATCTTGATATTATGAATTGGATTTTAAAATCACGGCTATTTTGTCCCTTTAGCTGTATGATGACAGCTATTTAAAATAGTTTTTCTTTGGTACTAAAATTATTTTATTCTTTTATATATTAATATTTCAAATAAGTCATTTTTATTTAGAGATGATAAACATGTCAACATTTAATACTCATTTCATCTTTACCTTTACTACGATGTTCACTGACTTAAACCATTAATGAAAATACATCACATCAGAGATACAAAGTAGTATGTATCACACAGACAGTAACATGCAATTAATTTCCACTTCACTAAAATAACTGGCAATTTGAAAGAGGTACAAACACACACACAGGCACACAAACTAGTTTGGAGCAATATTATAGGAAAAACAACATAATAATTAATGCACAGTATTTAAGAATGTGGACACTGAAAACAATTCTAACTGGATTTTTTTTCAGTGTATTAAATACAAGGCTGGATAAAAGACAAAAACAGCAGTGAATATATTTATGATTCCAATAACTTAAAAAAAGCTTATGTAAACTTTATACATTTAAATTCTTGTTCTTTTCTGTAACTGTTCCAGTCTTTTTCTTTTTAAATGGCATTTGCCACTCTATTCTAAACTTGTTGACATGTCAAAATGGAGGGAACTGCTTGCATTGTATTAGTCTTCTTCAGCATTATATGCCACTTCTGCCACTTCTATTTCTGATATAGCATTTTCAGGGTCACTAAAACTGAAGTGTGCCTTATTATTAACTCTGTAAAAAAAGAGAAATGTGTCAGTGAAGGAGTGATGCATGCCATTTATTATTACTTTTGGATTCTTTTACTCATGTTAAGACTTTAAATATTTAATGTACAGGTAATCAAATATTCTATCAGAAAATTTAATATTTTTAAATTGTAGGTGTCAGGTAACACTTTTAGATTTTTTTTTAAACTCAGCTTTCCAAATTACCATTTACCAGTTAAAAACTGTAGTGTGCAGTTACTTTACCAATATAAAACTGTTCTTATAATCACAGCTAAAACATTACGAATGAAGTATTAATAACTACCCTGGATTGATATGCAATAAAAGTTTTATGTGCTTTAAATACATTACTTTTTCATCATTTCTATGAGATAGGCAGGATGGTTGCTATTATGTTATTCTACTTTCTGAATGGAAAATGGGTGATATTGAGGAAGATTAAAATTGTAAAGATTTACAAAACGAATGAATTAACTTTGTCAGAGCCCAGTTAATCCAGACATTACCTTAAAATTTATAGGCTGATGCCAAAGACACATTTTTAGAGATAATCTCGCTTACAGTCTTTCTCTATTAGCAGATTCATGATACAATAACACTGAGTTCATAAAAAAATATAGAGTATTAAGACAATTTTCTTGCAAATACTTAAATGATTAGGCTACAATAAAGTTAACATTATATACCTAGATTCTTCATCCAAGACATCTTGGTTAATCTTAAGTGCCGAGGACTCTACCCTTAGGATCTGTCCACTTCCTGTTTCGGATACATAAAGTGATTCTTCAGGTTCTAGAGACAAAGCTCTGAAAGTAGATTTAAAAGCAAAAAGTTATCTTCCATGAATAAAATAGATGTATGTTCATTTCTGAGATTATCTGTAGTGTTTGTAGTCGTCAACTGTTATGTCTAACGTAGTCACATGGCTAACTGCTCCCCATGGGAGTCAACAGGGAAATGTGTAGCTGTAATGAATTTAAAATGACTTACTCCATCAATTCAGTATATGCTAATATAAAGATATACCAGAACTTTCACATGTGAAAAGTCGGCATATAATGCCTTGAAACAAAATGCCATTTAGATAAATTACAATGATTAGTGTTTATGCTGAACAATGAAAAGTTGATTTTCCTGATGTTTCCCTTCCTTCAAATGTTCAACCTCCTAAATTAAATCAAAGGACAATTTTTCCAATTTACAAGGCCAAGATTCTACAACTTCAGATTGAGAACATGGTACATCATGTTAAAATCTGAAGGGCTTTCAGCCCAGAGAACCGGAAGTTGAATTAGTAAGACTACAAATACAAGCATCACAACTTACCTGATTCTGTTCTCTAAAGTGTCTATGTGAAGTTGCTTCTCACTGAGCAGTTTCTTTAGGGATTCTACCTCTTTTTGTTTTTCAAGTAGTTCTTTCTGTAAATGGTAGTTCGTCTCTTCTAAAGTTTCACAGAAAGCCTTAAAAACATATACACGCATACACACACAGATAAAGAACAAAATTACTTACTGAGATGCAGTGTCTTTCTCAAGAGTATTACTGAAGCGTCAAGGAACATAGATAAAGTCATACACATACAATCCAAATGATTTGTTTTCTACACTCATGTTTTCAGAGCACTGCTACCTTAGCATTCCAGTCCCTGTGCACCACGAGAACTTCTAACTGCAAGTCTCTTTTCTTGATATTTATTACAGTAGTAAGCCAATGAGCCTGAAAGGAGCTACATATTATTGATATAGTAAGATTTAAAAAAATTTATGTGAGTATACTGTGATCCACCTTACGTAAATGTATTTTAAGATATAGACAGGATTGTCAATTTTCCAAAAGATAAATTATCAAAATTCATCTCCCCCAAAACAGATAATCTGAATGGATAGAGTCATTAAAGAAAGAAGAGCTGTTCAAAATCTGACAACTGAAAACAGGCTAAAGGAAACATCAGACTCAGGTTTATAGGCAACTTCTAGGGAACCCTCAACACCAAACAATACCACCATCATCCTACTCAAACAGTTCTGGAGAATGAACATTTAGAAAATTGGTATTATTGTGACAGAAATTTCAATGATGGCAGTAACAGGAAAACTACAGACTAAAAAATTCGAAATGAAAGCACTATAATCCAAATTTGGCAATTTAAAAATATGCTGAATTTCTGGATTAATCTCACAAATGAATAATTTTTTATCATCTGAAAATCTCTGAAGGAATTTGCCACACTAAAATCAAAGGGAAAAAACCCACATGATCATCTTTATGAATGCAAGCAAAAGCATTAGTAACACAGACATACACTTAGCAAATTAGAAATAGATGGCTTCTTAACCTAAAAACAAAAACAAAGCCAATAAACAAACAAACATAATTCAAAGCTACCAATATCTTACAGATAAGACATATCTAATTGTGAAACATGGGATCATTTCCTTTAAAGTTAGGAAGACAGGAAAGGACGCTCATCATAATGGCTTTAACTCCAAAGGTCTGAGCTAGTGCAATAATCCAGGAAATGAAATGACAGATATTAAGGATTAGAAAGGAAAAAACATAACTGTTAATACTGTAGGAGATATGACTGAACATACAGAAAATCCAAAAAGATCTACAAACTAAGGAGAGATTTCAGCAAGGGTGACATAAAAAATAAATACACAAAATCAGCCATGCAATGGTAATGCTGTGGTACCTTGGTGCTCGTCATTAATTCATTCAGGCACTGCCAAAACTGGCAAGTATCAAATGAATTTTTCCCGAAAGAAAAAATATAATTAGAAATAATTTATGAAAGTTCTCTAGAACTTTCACATTTTACTGGGCTAATATTAAGGAGGTTGTGTTATAATACAGAACCTTAAAATTAAAGACAGAAAAACAATTACATAAAAATATGAGGAAGTGCCTTATAAGCACAAGGGCCTGAGTGCGATCCCCAGCACCAAAAAAAAAAAAAAAAAAAAAAATATGAGGAAGCATTTTCTCTTGCGGGACTGTATGGTGACTCAAGACAAGTTCTAGCAAGTGCAACGGGTCTCTAGCAAGCACCGAAACATTTTTTCTCATCAGAATTCCACCAGTACCAGGTATAATGATTTCTGAAGCCAACTAGAACTGACATAAGATTGTAATTTAGAATTCTGAAGAAGAGTAAGGCAGAGAATCCTTTCTCTAGTAATTAACAGTATCCTACTGACAGAAGAACAGAGAAACAGACTACCGCAATATAGCTGATTAACCACAGAGTCACAACGAATGATTTATGATTGAAGAAAAGTTCCTAACTAGTAAAGAAAGGAGAACAGTTCAATCAATGATGTTGGGATGGATGGTCATCCATATAGAAAAGGCTAACTCAATTAAAGAACTTGATGTGAAAAGCCAAAGTTTAAACCTAGTAGGGAAAAATTTTAGAAGAGTATCTTTATGTCTGAGTTGTAGGGAAGAACAAAAATCACAGAAAACACGACCAGCTATACAAACAGGAAATTTACAGAAGAGAAGTCCTAAAGAGCTACTTTCTACATCAGCTGGTAATCAAAAAATTAGAAGGCTGACAATACTATTAGCAAACATATGGAGCAATGGGAAGTATATTGTTGGTAAAGGTATAAATTAAGCTATCAAATTTGGGGAGTAATTTAAGCATATGTTGTGAAATTGAAGAAGAAAACCTTTAACCACCAAATAATTCCAGTCCTAAGTTGATTGGTTAGCAACTATTTGCTAAGTTGCAGGGCATATTTATATACACCTCACATAAATCCTTGGGTTTCTTCTAAGGGTTAAAACCATCCCAGTACAGGATCTTAGGGAGGACGTATTTATGAGTAGGAAGCTGTACTTTTAGAACAGTCACAGTTTTTGTAATGTGTTGGATGGAAGGATTTAGTTCTAATAATGAGACCATATAAATGATTTGTATTCTTACTGTTAATTAAAGGAAAATCTATGATGTACGTGACTTTCTTCTGTGGTAAGAGTCCAAATTGTTCCTTCAGTACTGGAAAATTTGCTAGCAAACAATTCTACAAAACAACTTCATCATATAACTCAGACTGCATTAGTTACTTGTCTTTCTGAATTTCTCAAACTTAGAAACGAGAAAATTAAATTCTTGTAGAGTAAGTGGAAGATTGGAATTTAAGTGGAGAATAGAAAGTTTAAGGGTTTTGGGTTTAGTTATTTGTACTCAATGTTCCTTAAAGTTAATTACAATTCATTCTAATTATAAGCTATTCATTAATGCTAGTCTAGTAAAATAGCATTTCATTCAATTATATTATACTTACACCAACAGTAGGTTTGAATTGCTCCCAAAGAAGGTAGACTAAATTTATGTCCCTAGCTCTAATCTCCTCTTTTAGTACAGGTATATAAGAGGAAAGAAACAACTACCTTCAATAGAGTGCTAGGAGAAGTATGTTACAGAGATTTACTAGATTTTTGAAGTCTCCTGATCCTTTGAAAAGGTTTAATTTTATACTCCAAGGGATGTAGATTAAAAGTCATTTTGGAATTTTTCTTAAAATGAGAGACTGATTAAGAAAATCTCTCACTACAGAGATATATAGCTTACAACGTCACTGTATGTTTTATTTCAAAGAAGAGCTAGGATAGAATTTCCTTAAATTTATTGTTCAAATGAACATTTATTTTCAAGTACAGTTACTGGAAAATGCTGAGGAAGATTCTGGAGATACATTTCATATTACTTTGTTGAGTATGTATATTTAATACAGCTTTGATGATTACTTAAGTCAGCTGTTCCAAACCAGGGCTAACTCTAAACTCACAGGACACTTGGCAATGAACTCTCCTCTTGCAAAGACTTACCCAGCCCCAAAGCCTATAGTGTGGAGGTTGAGAAACCCTAGCTCAAATCAACTTCCATGCTTTCCCTATCCAGTGATAATATGGCCTGACATGCGCTAGTGGGTGTATATTTTGAGCTAAAATATAATCAATTTTTTAAAAAGGGTAAATACAAGAATTTCTTGCAGGAAGAAAGAACACTATATTTAAAAGAATGACATCTTGGAATATGTGAAATGGAAAAGGAATAATAAGCAATTATTTTCTTTAGCCCAAGGTACACTTAAAATAGAATGCTAACTGAACAAATTACAAGATCAAAGTAACAAAATGACCAGAAATGTGACCACATATTGCTGGGAAGACAAACATCAGAGATTTAGTTCAGGCAAGTTACTAAACAGACAAATAAGAACAACAATAAAAACCAGTTTTGGGTGGGATTAGAATCAAGAGTTGGCAAAACATATTACCTATGAGACATGAAACACAGTAAATCTAATCATACTCAGGGAAAAAAAGCAGTTAACAGATGTTGTTTCAGAATATCCTCAAGTATTAGGTATACTGGACAAAGATTTTTCAAGCAGCTATTATATATGTTAAATGAGCTAAGAGTAATAGCAACAGAGATTTTCATTATTTAATAGAGATGCTCAATAAAGAGAAAGAATGATAAAAACAAGCAAATGGAAAGTCTGGACTTGAAAAATAAAGTAACTGAAATGAAGAATTAACACGAGGGGCTCAACAGCAGATTGGACACAAGAGAAAAATGAACCCAAGAACTTGAAGACAGATCAACAGAAATGATCTAATCTCCAGAATAGAGAAAAAAAATGAAGATAAATGAACGTCAGTTCAGAGATATGTGGCATAACACGAAGCACAAAGCTTCCAAGTAATGAGAGTCTCAAAGGTGGTGAGAGAATGGAACTGAAAAAATGGTGAACACATTTCCAAGTCTGATGTAGAGCGTTAATCTACCAGGTATAAGAAGCTCAAAAGCCAAACACAGAGATCCATGCCTTGATACAGCATAATCAAACTGTTGAAAGTCAAAGGCAGAGGAGATCCTGGAAGAAGCAAGGGCAAATGACTTATGGAGACAACAACATAACTAAAGACTGCTTTTCACCAGAACCAGTTGAGGGCAGAAGGCAGTGCAATGATACACTCGAAATGCCAGAAGAAAACACCTGTCAGCAAAAATATCATTCAGAAATGAAAGTGGATAATAGCAAATGTTTGTGGAAACTGAAATGATCCAGTACTACTAGTGAGAATGTAATATAATATAGCCACTTTAGAAAACAGTTTATCCATTATTTTTAAAAGGCTAAACATAAACTTGGTATATGATCAAACAATTCCTCTCTTAGGGATCAATTCAAGAAAAATGAAAACATATACCTACACAACGTGTTCTGTGAAATTGTTCACAGCATTTTATAATTGTACAAAACTGGAAATAATGCAAATCTCTCAACTGATATTTGGATAAAGAAAATGTGGGGGGTTGGGGATTTAGCTCACATGGCAGAGCGCTAGCCTAGCAAGCGCATGGCTCTGAGTTTGATTTCCAGCGCCTCCCCTCCCCCCCCAAAAAAGAAAGAAAATGTGGTACATGTACATGCATACAGTGGAAAACCATTTAGTAATGAAAAATAATGAAATAGCAATAAAGGCTATCAATACCCTCAATGAATGATACTAGATGAAAAAGATTATAATTACTATGTACTAGTTTTACAGTTATATCTTGATCTATATATCCACACGGACATATACAACCCTGTGTATATGAAATATCCACAAAAGATGAATTTGTAGAGTGAAAGATTACTAGTTGCCGTGGGCTGGGAGTGCAGACTGACTGCAAAATGACTTACAGAAATTTTTGTTTTTGAGGTGATGAGAATATTCTAAAACAGGACTGTGATCGTGGTGTACAGCCTATAAATTTATTAAAACATAACTTTACAATGGAATAAAATAGCAAATGGGTAGCTTTAATGGATGAAGATTTTACTTCAATAAGGCTGTTTCTTAGAAAGCTACAGTATTCATGCCAGCACAAAGAACAATCTCAGTTTAACTGAAAAACACCACAAACCTACCAGCTAAATCTTTTCCATTCAAACACCATTAAACATTTGGGGGGGTGCTTCTATAAAAGCTGATCTATCATTACCATATCTGTTTGTGAATCTAGCCCACTGATTCAAGAAATAGGTCACTCATCACGTCAATTAATGTAATCTGAGTAGCATCAAGTATGAGCTGAACTGATAACAGAAAATCACTTCTACATCTGAGGATAAGTTTTACATTTGATTTTAACTGCAGGTTCTTGGATACCTACAGTATGTAAGAAAACAACACACAAATAATACTGTTACATGAAGTAAAACTAAATTCTGGAATAATTTTTATTTTTTTTAAACACTAAAGGAAAGGACTTAATTTTAGATCACTGGCTACGTGGGATGTATGACTTCCATGCACTTCAATGAAAGAAACCTTTGGCTGAAATATTAAAAACTTTCTGTGCAAAACTACTGTAGTCTAAAATAATATTTTGCTGTTTGCTAATCTATTTGGGAAGCAATGTAGTTACTGTACTGTATTATTTGTTCTTCTTTCATGTGATATATAATACAGCACTTACCCTGCTTTCTTCTAGGCTATCAAATGGACCTGGTGGATCATCCAGACAAAGAAATTCTCTCACTGCAAGGCTTTTCAAAGGTTTAAAAAATAAAATTAGTGTGGGTACAAATTAAGTTTACAAAAGATAGCAAACAGCAGAAGTTTTCATGAAGCTCGCTAGAGTTTTAAGCAAATTGATTTTGCTGATCTATCAAAATAAGCAAGTTGGTTAATATAAATAACCAAATACAAATATTAAACTATAGAAGATGCAAAGATCTTTAAGACATTTTCTAAGGTCTTATAAAAATAAATAAAAATTACACATTTATTCTTAAAAACTAACTACAGACACAAAATATAATTCATAATAGTGGTACAAGAGACTAATCTAAGTAGTGAATAGCTTCTTTATGACTTTCAAAGAAACATTCGTCTCAGCTAGTCTACCAAAGTCATTATCCTGCTACGAATAAATACAACTTTCAATTAATATTCCATTTGTTTCTTTCTTGGTACATGCTTCAAAAGTAAGTGAAAAGCATTTACTCTGAAGCAATTTAAAGACTGTCCTTGGCCGTTTTGCTTAAATATTTTTAAACATAATTTACTTACATTTTTTCCAGAGTTTAAGAGAAAAAATTCTGAATCACCAAAATATTCTGACTCGTGAATCACCAAACATTTTGAAATAATGTTATTCTTATGTTCATACTTTGCAGTCATCAGAAATAGGTTAAGAAGATAGGTTAAGAAGGTAGATAACCAAACTTCTTTATAACAAAAATAAGCTCCATTTCTAAAAAGCAATTTTGGACTAAGAGACAACTCTATGTGTATGTAAAAACTTAAATGCATAGCCATAGTTCTTTTCATTTGTAAAGGGACAAGAATATGATTGATGTATTTACTACACAAAGGAAATGTGAACCTTCGTTAAGGGAATGGAGCATTTGGGTTCAGATTGGGCCAGACAGGTTGACAATGACAGGGTATCATGAAGAGATGAATAGATTTTTACTGGAATCTTTTCCAAAAGAAAACCAATATGAATTAACATAGAGTAATAATTTTAAGAAAATAATCCAGAATATCTCAAAGACAGAACTAAGAAGTTGGTAAAGTGGTATCCAAAAAAGCAAATTTTGGCTTATAAAATGTTAAATTTAGGTAAAACAAGATATACATTCAGGGAAACAGAAAACACTTGAGAATTTATAATCATGGAATAAGAGATGGAAGAGATCTTAAATGTGATTTAGTTGAACCACGCATAGTACGCTTTTTGTCCCTTTTACAGGTTCAGCCAAGTGTATACTTAAATACCGCCAGAGGTATGGGGTAGTATCTTTGGTTTTAATATAAACCATTTCTTATGTGAATAAATTAACATAATGCTAAACATATGTCAACAATGGTAGTGTGCTTCCTGTAACCTTGTATGTCTAAGAACCAACAGTAATGTACTAATATTTTCAAAGTACATTGCACATTCTGGGTTTTCACATACCTTATTTTATTTTCACAACAATCACGTGAAGTTAGAATAGGAATTGTATCTCCATTTTACAAATGATATCAAATTTCAGAGAGGTAAAATAACTTGCTAAATACCACAAAGAACAAATGATATAGCTGAACTTTAATCTGTCTACTGAGTCTAAATATGTGGTCCTTTCTGTCTTTAAATTCTTTTTACGTTTTGGTTCATTGATAGTCTTTTCCTTGTAGCCCATTTCCCTCTAAACACATTCAACTTGTCTACGTATCTCTTTAATCATATATGGCCTTTGGGATATTATAATTGGTTTAACAGCACACAATAGTTCAGGACTACCACAGTCTTCTTGTTTAGATATAATTCTAGTCACCCATTATTTATACTGGAATACCTACTATTAAATAAAAATGAGCCACAGGAAATATATTGATCTTGGCTTTGAGGACAAAAGTGTGGATGAAACACTAACTAAAAGAACAGTATTTAAAATGGAAAGGAAAATGTTAAGAAGCATATGGAAGGGTCTTATTTAATACTTTCAGGATATGGCAACCTAATGTAAAACATTTTCTTGTAGTTTTATGCCCAGATATCCTCTACTTTAATGACATTTTCTATGTTTACTACTTACTGGACTATTGTAGGTAGGAAAAGTGTATATCCTTTTTATATCTTTAGTAAAGGAGTGTATATCCTTTTTTATATGTTTAGTTCATAGAAAAAATTCGCCAAGATCAACAGTGAATTTGACTGAGTATCCTGCGGAAGAAATATATTTTTTTGAGTGGTTCTTCTATTTCATTCTCCTTCCCTAAATTTTTTTTAAATGAGCTATGGCTCATGAGAATTCTTAAATAAAATTCCTGGGCGTTTTCCAACACAGTAGTTGCCAGGTTACATTCCAAGTTGTACTTTTAAAAATCGGCAGCTTAGGAACAGAATTTGAAACTGTCTACAATTTTAATTTATAGCATACTTTTCAGTGGTTCACTACATTGCCTCTGCTTCAGCAGAAGTCAGGTGGTAGAGAAGTCAGCACTCACACTGTATTCCTGTCCAAGGAAAGACAGCTACACAGAAATCTCTGAGAATGGCGGGGTTTGAGAAAACACAGAAATCCTGACACACCTTTTCTCCCCTAGGAAAGGGAGCCCTCATTACTGCTTGGGAATCACTGACTAGAGAACTTCAATTAGATTCAATAAATACTTATTGATGGTTTATGTGTGCCATGGTTCTGCTCAGTAATTTTCTATATATTATTAATCTATGATTTATAAACACATCAAGTGAATTCTAATAATAAGTGAACACCAAAAGGTCTTCATTACTAAGTGATATATGACTTAAACAGAAATCATTTTTTAAAAGCTTTATTTTTTTTTTTAAAGTTGTTCACTGAGAGGTTAAATGTAGCTCCTAACCTCTGCTTCTATTTGACTATGACAAGGGATCGATAACAAAAACATCAGGATGGTGTGTGCGTTTTTTCTTAAGAGAAAAAAATCCAGCGATCTTGAATAAAAAAGGCAAGGAAAGATTCTACATTATTCTATTCCTTTTATTACCCAGAGTAACTTTTTAGCATGTCTGAGAAAATTGTTTTTTTGAAACTGAGGTCAACCATTGACAAATGAGACCAAAGATGGTATATTTTAGCATTGTTTTTATTTTTACAGCAAAGTTGCACTAGAATTTCTACGCTTTGCTTTCGAAAAAAAATAGTCTTTGGAATACTTGTATTTTCAAGGTATGATCATAATAAACTAGCTCTAGCTACTGAGATTTTACCTTCTATTTACTATTTCTTTCTTTTCTTTCATAGATATGTCTTTACACATCACAAAATTTTTAAAAGGCCAGTAACTTAATAGCTAGGTATATTTCAAAGTTTGTAGTTTAAAAGAAAAAAGCCCTAAGACTAAGACCTACAATTCATTAAAAGGTCAATTACAAACTAAATAAAAATACTAGATATCAATTCTGCCAAAACCAAATAGAGCACAAAAGTCACTGCATAAAAGCATTAGAGGGATTTTAGATAAAAATGCTGTATCAGTTAATACTGCTTTTCAGTATTCTCCACTACTTAAAGAAAATAAGAAGACATTACATGCAGCCTTGAGGCTGAGGACACAGGGGTCAAGGCTGTTAACACAGGGGGCCAGGATACAGATGGGTGGGTGAGTGTGACGTGGAAGGGCTCATGACCAGCTTCCTATGGTACATGAAAGGCTGGGCAGTAGAGGCCTAGTTCAAATCTTGATCATCTCTCACCTAGGTAATTTTAGCCTACCAATGTCCCCAAACATCAGTTTCATCTCTCTAATCCAGAATATCTCAAAATCTCACCTGTGGTCCCTCTAGCAACAGGGAACAGAGCCAAACTCTTGGAGGTGGCACAAAGAATGTGCCTCCACTCAAGCTGAACTTCCTTTCTTATTTGATACTTCAGTGACAGTACACTCTCATGCCTACAGTGCTGGTTCATGTTTCCATGCTTCTACTTACGTGGCTGCTATTTTCCTGGCCGTCCCTACCTCCACCTGGCTAACTCTGATTCTTCGTAACTCACTTACCTATTAGCTATTCATGAAAGCCTTTTCTGACTCAATCCCTTTCTCTATCCTCTACTGGGTTTGGTGTTCTTCTATGAATTACAAAGCATCTTGAAGAGATCCTTTTCACAGAACTTTTTTTACTACGTTCTCTGTTCACCAGCAATCTACTACTAAAAGGTAGACGATAAGTAACTGGTCTGTATAGACTTTATCCAAATCATCTAGCAAAGTACAGAATAAGAATTCAACAAATAATTTATCCCCGAGTAATGCAATTAGAAATAAAATTTATGAAACAAGAATATCAGAAAAAATTTCCTATCCACTGATATAAGCACTATAATACAATTAAGAAACTGGAGATAGATTTTAAGCTTTTGCACATACTCCTACTTTCATAAAATGTAGGCTCAGGGAAGCACTCTTAAAGAGTTAAAAGAATGTCAAAATATGACTGTTGCTGATGCTATGACTTCAAGACAAAAAGATTCATAAAGAAGCATAACAAAAAGAAGAGAATACAAGAAATTAGGAGTGGAAAGAGGATTTTAGAGAGCATCTAGCCTGATGTCTTATTTTGCAAATCAGGGTACTTACTGATTAAAATTAGCTAAGCAATTTGCCTAAAACTGTTTTGAGTTTTGCATTAGGTCTTTGAGATTCAATTTAATCAATAAGAGTTCACATGTATCAGAATATAAAATATTTGGCTTTACTGCATATTTGATAATTGTACACAATGTAATTTCTATCAAACTTAACATTTTGTGGCAAAAGTCACTCAACCAACCTTAGCAATAATGTGTTGATTCTCATGAGATGACATTATATAAGCTATAGCATATATAAGTGAATTATTTTTTCATTTTATAAAAATACTAGTATTAACTAACTTCTCTTAGTATCTTTTTATACAAAAATAACTTAGAGACATTAACAGTAAAATTTCCTGTGAGAAGACAGTTCAAGTTTAAATGTATAAAATAATTATTGAGTATTCTCATTATAAGAGTATAAATGATTAAATTTTTACAATTAAAGTAGATTTACATGTTGTCACTTAATCAGATGTATTTCACTTAATAATTCCCTCTTTAATACCACTGGAACTCACTTTTTAAAAAGGCAGAGCATTTTTATATTGGACAGGTTGAAATGACAGGTACCTCTTTCTTATCTGAGCTGATATTACCTTCCTTTAACTTCTCACTATTGTTGCTTCTTATTGTTAGGTCCCAAGACCAGCAGTATCGACATCACCTAGAAACTTGATAGAAATGCAGCCTGGACCTATTGAATCAGGCTCAACATTAACAAGATCCCCAGGTCATTCACAGGCACATTCCAGGTGGGGAAACACTATGCTGAAGCTAGATACACTCCATGAAACTTTCTCTCCATTACAGTCTTCAAATGTGAAGATGGCTGATACATTCCCTAGGTACCTTTTATTTTTAAAGGGTAAATACTCTCATTTCTTTGAATTGTTCCCTCATGTAAATGAGTGTATACAGTAATTTTTTAAAATATCATTAAATGCTGGTAGTCCAGACCCATTCTGAACTTCTGTTTTTGAAGAATGGTAATTATAGAATATACATTGCTTTAACTTGTATGTTAAAGAACTTTAAAAAGAGAAAAATATTGGCAATAATATATATGTGGAATATTTCTGAAAATAAGACTAGTAAAACATTGCTGTCCCGAATGTAATGATTTCAGAGTAACAAAAGCCAGCATAAAACAATAAATAACTGTATTTTAACTATCACAGATTGTGCAGTATAAGACTATCATTATGTATCATTTGCCTTGCCAAACTGAGCTGCATGCTGTTTTAGGACAGGGCATTCACCTTGTTGCTGCTGCTACATTTTGATTATGATTTTCCCTTTCATCTGGGAAGTTTTTCTTTGCTGGTACAATTATCACTACTTCTTTAAAGTTCAACTCTGATGTGATGTCATCCTCTGGGAAGCCTTCTCTAATTCTCCCAGAAAAAAATTTCTGTCATTCCCTTTGCTAAAAGAGATCTACCTCCGTATCCATTATCATTGTTGGGGGGGGCGCGGAGAAGCATGTTTTCTTCTTATTCAGTTTTTTGAAAAGCTGATTAGCATCTAATTCATCTTTGCACAGTCACATCCTTTATATAGGTAGCCCTAAATATTCACTGAACAGATAAAATTCAAGTAAATACTTTTATCTTGGGAATATTAAAATATCTGTTTTCTTGGTATTTTCTAAATGTACCTGAAAACAATATTCTTTTAAAACAGTTGAACTAACAATCCTTAAATCCTTTTACTTCTTATTTTCTTGCACTTCTGCCTTGTTACAACCTGAAGCAGCTGAAATACTGCAAGCTGACAGTTGTATAATGGCAAGCTCTTAGCCAACTCGGAGGAAGGTTAACTAATAACTGTTGTAAGATGTTAAGGATATCAGAAAGGAAAGTGAAAGAATAATTAATATATACTTAATATTTCATGATTATATTTGACCATATAAAGATAGCAACTTTTAAAATGCTACTGTTGTAATGGTAACAGGATGCTAACAGGCATCTTGACAGTAATATACAACTAAGTGGTGCTTTATGTCTTTGTGAAGTGTCAAGATTATTGTCTTCCTCCCTTTTCTCCATTAGGAGGGATTTCCTCTGTTCCCTTTCAATCATAAAAAACAAAAACATTTTCTTCCATTCTTCTTTTATAATTTTAGGTACAATCAAGCTTTTGTCTAGAGAGGTATCTTATGAACCAACCACTATTTGAATTTAGACTGTAGAAAGTGAAAATCCTGGATGTCTAGTGCAACAGTTAATAGTAACACTAAAACAGACAGTAGAATCTGCAGTAATTCGGCCCCTGACATGTTGAGAATCACCCATTCACTTTTATAGAAGAAATAGTATTAAGGGTGAGGCCACACACAGTACTATAATTCTACACCAAAAAGAAGTAGGAAAGTTTTAATCATGATCTTTACCTCTTAAACAGCTACTTGGTAATCTTGGACTTTCTGCAATCTCATTCTCACATTATAGGCCCTGGCTGCCCAAGTTTAATCATTAAATAAGAAAACTTATATCTGCTTAGTAACAATAAATGCCTCAGGCTGAAATGTTATTATCCAAAGTGGCTGTGTTTTACTCGCCAAGTTGCATAAACGCATGTAATGTCTCATACACGCAGGTTTCAACTTGGCTGTGCCCTCTCCTACATCACATTCTAGTGTTGCTTATGTGGTCCACGCTCTAGCATCATGCAATCGAGTCATGAAAAATAGTGCTAAAAAAAAAAATCACGTAATAATGTTAAAAGTTTATGATCTTGTGGGGCCAGGGCTGCATGCCCAGAGGATAGGCAGATTCACCTGATCCTGTATCATACAGAACAATGCATCAGCTCCCTTATTTTGTTCAAACAGCGTAATTTCTTTAAATGAATTTTAAGGCCAGCGAGTATATCCTTCGTTCTTTTATACCGTTCGTAGCATGATAAGGGCCAAATGTTTAAGATACAGATGAATAACCTTTTCTTTCCTTTCCCTCACTTTGTTAAACAATAATTTATGAAGAAATTTCCTATACTATGAAATAAAAAATACAACCTGTTACGCATAGTCAGTATTCAAAGTCAAAATATTCTGTTTTGAATTTAATTTATATTATATCATTGGATTCCCTAAACATCTGCTATATGACAAAGCACATAGGCAAATAAATATGGAACACACTAGATTCTTTCATCTAAGACTTCTTAGAATCTTTAACAGTTGAAGAGTAGCAGATGAAACCTTTTGTCCAAGACACATTTCTTTTCCTGGAACAGCTATTTAGGAATTGAGCAATACCACTACCAAGTTTAGAAACATTCTGAAATGTCCCTAGCAATGTCTAATTTGAGATCTATTATTAGTAATTTTAAAAAGACACATATAAATCTTTTAACTGGAAGTAGTTAACTAAAATACTACTTAAAATACATCTAAGTCTTTAACTAAAATACTACTTAAAAATCAAGAAATCACAAAATGAGTTAAAGTTGATCATATTTAATATTTGATTGGTAAAAATATAGCCATTTCTAGAATAAATCTGATTTTAATTCACCGCAACATTTTCAACACAAAAGTTTACTGAATAATGGATAAGAACAGGAAAAGGATAATGTTAACTTATTTGTACAAGTCTTCTTTTAAGGTATGGCATAAAATATATTTTCTTCAAAGTCTTCCTCTACAATTTTAATATTTGTTGGATTTGTTTCTACTTTGTGCGCCTGAATTAAAGTGAACCTTTCCTCTTTTTTTGAGAGATGTAAAAATGTAAATAAAAGCAGGGAACACTTAGGTTCCCAATACTTAGATACACAATCACCAAGTCCGTCACGTTTGTTTTAATCTTTTCTGATGAACAGTACAACCATGATATCAATAGTTGTGTCCTTCATTCAAGTATTGTCATGGCTTGTGTCCAGATGTCCCCTCAAAGCCTCATGCAGTCATGGGGGATTGCTTTTCAGAGGTGGCTGGATCTAGAGTGTGTGGTACTGGGATCAAGGGTGTGTGATTACTAAATCAGTCCACTGATTGGCTTGGCACAGTTCTGGCTAGGAGTAAGGGTGTTAGTGCTATACCTGCCCTAGGGCGGTTAGCCTGCATAAAATCCACGGGACAGAAAGAGGGCTAATGGGGTCTTGCCTGCCCGCTTGCCGTGGACTACTTCTCTGTGATGCCCCTCTGCTATGCCACCCTGCCTTGGAGCCAGCCGACTGCACTGTGAGCCAAATGAACATTTCCTCCTTTAACTTTGGGTGTTGGGTTTTTTTGGCTCAGCAACGAGAAAAGTAACTAACTACTTATTGAGAGCTGACCGTGTCACCACTGTGCTAATAAGCACCGGACACTGAAGGCGAACAGCCATATGACCTGCAGTTACATATCTTACAACTTGGTAGGATAAACAGAATCAAATGATCACAGAAAGTATTGTGAACTGAAATGGTGTAGCAGTCAAGTACCAAACAGTCTTTTCCAATTGAGAGTCCATGAGAGAATTAAAACCTACTGATGATGACTGAAGTGATTATTTTCTCAATTCTCTTAAAATGACCATGTAACTAGTATCAACCTAGAAGTATAGGAGAGATTGTCTCAAGGCCTTAGGAATTGACTCTCAAACCAAAGGAGACAGGCTGGTGCAAATACTGTGAAAAGGAAGTGACCTAGTATTTGGTGATGATGGGTAAGGGGTAGGCCAAGAAGGCCAGTTACCTGAAGAAGAGAAATTTGGGTTGAAATCTGAAGGATGTAGAAGAGTTAGCCAGTCAAGGGGCTGGGCGGGAAGGTATTGAAAAATACTGCCTTTCTGAGGAACAGCAGACCTGTGGGACAAAAGGGCAAGGTGATTTTGGAGGATAAAGAAAGTCTAATATGGCAGATGTACAGAGAATGGGGATGAGGAGGATAAAACCCAAGGCTGGAATGACATGAAGGCAGGCAAGGACCACACTGAATCGAACTGTGTAACAAAAGATCACTGTGGCTCTACTGGGCCACTGAAATAAGAGTGTATGAGGAAGACCAGTGGGAATGCTGCTGCAATAATTAAGCCAGAGCCACCTACTTGGCCTAGAGTGATGGCAGGGATGTAGAAAGGCAGGCAAGCTTGAGTGTAACCTCAAATGTAAAGGACAGAACAAGGGTAATGAGGGATATGTCCAGGATGACCTCCAAGGTTTGGGTAGATGTTGCTGCTGAAAAGAAAACAGTCTGGAGACTATGCCTGTAAGTTTTAGGTTTCAAATCACATTTGAGATACCAGAAGGAGATGTCAAGGAGGCAAGTATATGAATATGGAGTACAAAGAAGGGTATGGCTTGTAGTTTTCCATTAAGAAGATGAAGGAGGATAGGGAGAGGTTTTGAAAAGCCACTAAGCCTAGGCAGCACACATTAAAAAGATGTTTATGTATAACAGGTGTCATGAATAACTCGAGGTGATAGACATAAAGACAGACTAAGAAAAAGGGGTAGGATGATTTTAATTGTTTTCCATCTTTTGGTGAAAAATTGATAAAGATAGTTATAGAGACATGTACAATATACTACTGTATGGTAAATACGCCCGACTTGTTTTTGCCAAAATAGTTTTAATTTATCTGACAAAAGTTCCCAAATGAGATACCCAGGTGATACTGTCATTAAGCAATTTTCTTATAAATATATCCAGATGCAAAAGTTTCATTTAGATCCTCTTCCTACCTTTTAATTATTTTTGGCATTTTCACTTTATTTTCTACATAAACCAACCCAGCTTTACAATTTCATATTTTTGCACTCCTTTGGAGAAATACAAAAGATACTAATCTCAAAATTATATAGTGATATGAGACAAAAACTGGCTAATATGTCAGCCATTCTGTTTATATGACTCTAAAAATGGTAAATATTAAAATCAAGTAAATAGTTGGTTGGTTTGAATGTATGGTACACCGAATTTTTCACTTACTCATTTTTTAAAAACTTTGACAAAAATGAAATGCCAAATAAAATCCTCAACTGAAAGAAAGGAAGAAAATCCTATGATGCACTTTACTAGAGAAGTAATTTTACTCTATGTTGTACACTTAAATAACTACAATCCTAGATTTATTCTTTACTTCAAGCCAGTTGTTGAAATGCTTTTATAATCTCTTATTTTAATTTGTTACATACCAGTTAGCAATGTCCTTGTGAGCTACTAAATTTTGAAGAAATGCTTGTAATCCTAATTGTCTATCTTCTAAAAAATCGGCATTGTAATTATTTTTAAACCAACGTTTTGGTGGAAGTGCTAATCGAAAGCCTGGAAACATCTCTTTCAACTGAAAAAGAAAAGAGAAAGTATAATATTTAACTCAATTACATCAATTCCATAAACTCGATCCCATTCACCATGTGATTACAAAATAAGCTTAATATAATTAAATTCAGCTTTTTATACCTTGTTTTACTTAATTTTGATTTCTATCAGAACAGTACATAAAAATTCTAACTGCTCCATATTCTTGTCAAAACTTGGCACTGTCCATCTTTAATGCTGGCCATTCCAGTGGGTGTGTAATAGTATTTCACTGTGACTGGAATTTGCATTTTTCGGTCGAAAAACAATGCTGAGTATCTTCTCATCCATCTATTTGCATATCTGCTCTGGTGAATTAACTATTCAAATCTTTCAACCACCTCCTCCTGTTTTAGAAAATTGGCTTGTCTTTTTATTAAGTTGTGAGAGTTCTTTATTGAGTCCACACACAAGTTCTTTGTCAGATATTTTCTCCCAGACTGAGGTCTGACCTTTCATTTAAGTCTTATCAGAGCCAATGTTTTAAATTTTAATGTTAGCTAATTCATCCACTTTTCCTTTCATGATTTATGCTCTTTAAAATAAGAATCTTTGCTCATTCCAAGGCTGCAAAATTTCTTCAGTTTTTTTCCTACATGTTTATAGATTAACTCTTACATTTTTGTTTATGATCCGTTTTGCATATTTGACTTCAATTTTCCTTTCTTAGAGAAGACCTTGCTGACCTGTGAAACCAGGGTAAGCCTCCTTTTATCTTCTGTTCAAGATACTGTAACTGTGTAAACCTCAAAACTTATTAGTAAAAAACAGCTACTCGTTAAAATCATGGAGTCTGTGTGCCCGTGATTCATCCCAGGTACAGTGAGGAGAACTTACCTCTGTTGCACAGTGAATTGAGGACCGACCTAGATTTGAAAGCTGGGCGTAAGAACTGATGATCACTCACTTACCTGTGTAAGTGGCTGATACTGGTCACTGGCTGAAACCTTCCAGAGCTGTCAGCCACAAGCATAACACTGGCTTTTCCATGCGCCCTAGCCTTTCTCATAGCATGGAGGCTAGACTTCAAAAGGGAGCATCCCAAAAGACAGCCAGGATGAAACTGTATACCTCTGATGATCTAGCCTTGAAAGTCCCATAGCATCTAGTCTACTGTCCTCTACTGAGTCAAACAGTCACAAGCTCACCCAGGTTGAAGGGGAGAGGATATAGGTTCTACCTCTTGATGGGCAGTGTCAAGATTCTGGAAAAGCATAGGGAATTGAAGGCACTGTTGTGGTGATTTTTAAGAGAGAGACATTCTGCCATACAAGATCAAGTTACTGATGTATCTTTTAATGATGGTTATCACAACATAAGTGATATTTATTTAATTTTGGATTCTCCTTTTAGGCTAGTGATTCTAAACTTTAGCGACACACTGGAATCACCTGAGGAGTTTTGAAAGATATTAATGACCATGATCTATCTCTACACACTAGGATTTAATTAGTTGGAGTGTGACCTGGGCATTGTAATTTTAAAAAGTTTTTAGGGAAGTCCAAAATGCAGCCAAGATTGAGAACCATTTTAGTACACTGTAATTATTATGCCTTATTTATAGTTGCATTCTCTATGTCTAGCATAGTGGTTACTACATAAAAGCAGCCAAAAATATATGTTCAATAAATGAGTGAATGAAATAAATCCGTGTATAGTCACCATTTCTATATTTTAAGTATAAGTCTAAGTATCACAGCTATGCAAAAAAAGACTTGCAAAAGGGGAAAAGGCATAGGACAAAAAAAGAAAATGTAAAATATAACATTCTATATTCCTATAAATAGCTGAAGGAAAAATAAATGAGACAACAATTAGAAAGCAACTTGGATAAGTGAAAATTGATTTGATTTCAAAATATAAACAGATATTTTGGAACCTGGAGTCTTGTTATTATATATGTCTGTAAACAAAATAATGGGAGTGATGAAAATAAGTCTTTATTAGTTTTATGCTTAACAATTTAAATGTCATATATGTTCAAATACATGGTTAATTTTTTTCCCTTAAAAATTATTCATAGAGAAAAGGTAAGTTGCAAAATTGAGTAATTCAAGGAAAGAAAGACTTGGGATAGAGGAAACAAAATCCGACAAAGGAAAAAAGTGATGGCACGATGCAATTTAGGGACCTATATATATTGAGGAGAAACAGTTCAGGACAGAGGAGTGGCTTGGGAGACAGATGTACTGAGGCCAGCCTACCACTGAACTTTTCAATGTGAGAACTAAATATGAGGAATAGCTGAGCTTGGCTTATCTTGAGAAGGAGCTGGTAATATCCTGGTTCCTCCTTTCCTTCCAGTCTTGCTGCCTGGACTGAAAACACTCATTTTATCACACAGAAATATTCAGCTTTGACCTACTACTGTGACCTAGAAGTAGAAAATACTGAGTTTGTAGAAAAACTCACTTCTCATGGCCATATTACTGCAACTAATGCCTCAACTAGCCCAATTCTACAACCATGTTCACTGCCTCAACTCGGAAAAGGGCTACACATTCCAGAACCTACTCGAAACTTTGCCCTGAGGTCCTCAGCACAGGTGCTTAGAAAACTCCAGAGAAACTGAACTGTGAATTAAGGAAAAAACAAAACAAACAAACAA
Source organism: Hystrix cristata (assembly GCA_004026905.1). Taxonomy (NCBI): domain Eukaryota; kingdom Metazoa; phylum Chordata; class Mammalia; order Rodentia; family Hystricidae; genus Hystrix; species Hystrix cristata. The sequence continues at coordinate 79,681 of PVJO010001286.1, read as the reverse complement.
AAAACCCCCCAAAAAAACCAGTGTCCTACAGAAAATTTTCTCTGACTACTGTTACTTGAACTATGTTCAATAATTTTCATATTGTCAATTAGCTATTTTTTTCTTCACAAATACGATAACTGAGGAATGTAAACTCTTTAAAGTTAGGATGACATCCATAGGGTTTCTATGTTATCTCAAATTCTTAGCACAATGCTCAATTCAAACTATGTACTGCATAAACATTGCATGACTAATCTTGTAAGATTCTAAGATTTTATTTTATTTTTAACAATTATAAAAATAATAACCTTATTTAAACTGTGTGTCTGTGGGTATAGGACACAGATTTTTTGGATAGTGCACGTAAGGTAGGTGATGGGTACAGCTCGCTTTGGTATCTACTACAGTCTCCCCTCATCCATAGTTTTGCCTCCCATGGTTTCAATTTCTCATGGTCAGCTGTGGTGCAAAATAATACATGGAAAATACCATCAATAAAATTCACAAATTTTAAATTATGTAGTGCTTTGGGAAGCATCATTCTATCCTGTTACAGTGAGATGTGAATTATCCCTTTGTTCAGCATATTCACACTGTAATCCCTACCTGCCAGTTAAGTCACTTAGGAGCCCTCTTGGCTATAAGCTGGACCATCACGGTATTGCAGGACCCTGTTCAAGTATCTCTTATATAGTGGCCTACCACTATGTAGCAATGCCTAGCTCAGTTTACTTCATCTTCATCTCATGGAGGCATTGTTTCACCTCACAGCATCATAGGAAGGTTGACTATTGTACAATAAGATTGTTCTTTCTTATTATCTACCTTATTATTGTTAATTTCTTATTGGGTCTAATTTATAAATTGAACTTTATCTCAGATGTATACAAGATAAAACAGTATGTATAAGGTTTGGTACTATTTGCTGTCAGGCATCCACTGGGTATTTTGGAATGTACCCTCAGAGGATAAGGAGTGACACTGTGTAAGACTGACATAGACTTTTACTAATAATTTTAAGTGCCCAACTTAGAGAACAAGGAGATATTTAGTAGACTTAAACTTCCATCAACATCTTTCTTCAAAATGTTTGAGTAATTTCAATCTCAGCTTGCAGAAGAAACATTTTAGTAATAAAGGTCAATCTAGTAAGCCATAAAGGATTAAACAGCTCTAAATTGAAACTGTTCAAAATAAAATAATGATTGTATAAGAAAGCTTAGAATTCCACTTAAGTATCTGGGAACCTTATAAATTGCTTTGATATTCTTGTTATTTAGTCATTAAATGGAAGTACAGAATTATAGGTTCTTAATCAGTGTAATATATAAAGTTTAGGAATAATAAAGAAAATGTAAATGGCAGAGATACATTAGAAATAATACTTTAAACTCATTTATTGCTTATATACACCATATGTGTATATAGAAGGTAATTTTACATAATATTTTTAGTGTGCCTGCATTCTGACTGTAACCTGTCACTCATCTTACTTGTCCTCTTTAAAGTATCATAAATCACTTGCTTCTTTTAGAACAATGGTCTCTCTCTTGGCTTACAAAGTATCAGTCACCCCCATTTCATGTGATTTTCCTCAAAATCTATGGGAAGTTCTGTTCTTCCTTCTCTATTCCATTCTAACTGCACTTTACTTAATTCCTCACTGTTAGAAATTTAGGTTGGTTCTAACTTTTCATTATTAAAAACAAAGCAGAACACAGACAAACAAAAGCACTATGTATAAAACACTGTAATAAATATCCTTAGCGCTAAATCTTTCCAATATGCATGACTACTTATGTATAGGACAAATCCTACACATGTGGTTCTCATGTCAAAATTATGCAAAATTTAATGGTATCCTGTAGGAAGATCTACATTTCCAACACTGGATATTACCATTTAAATGTCTGGCAATCTGCTGGGTGAAAATGGTTTATTTTTTTTTCTTGGGTATTTTTGATATTAAATGTTCTCAGATGTACTGATCATTTATATTTCTTCTATGAATTACCCTGTTCATGTCACTTGTTATGTTTTTACTTTTGGGCTCATGTTTGAAGGTTCTTAATATATTGAGGTTTATTATTAACCTGTTTCATATGTGCAATAGGCAGAATTATAGATAGTTTCATGGCCTTTGCCTCTGGTATTGCTTCTGTAATTTCTGTTATGTTATCCAGCAAAAGGGATTTTGCATCTGTAATTAAAGTTACTAATCAGGTGACCTCAAGATAGGGAGGTATCTGGGTGAGCCTAATCTTATCACATGAGCCATATAAAATGTTTTCTTTGGCTTATGGCAAAAGTGAAAGCTGGATGGACTCAAAGCACAAAGGGGGACCACTGCTGGTGGCTCTTAAGATGTGCTAGGAAAGCAAAGCAGTCTCTACGAACTAAGAATTATCTTTGGCTGGCAGCCAGCAGAACAACAGGGCCCTTGGTCCTACAACTTCAAAAAACTAAATTGTGCCAACAACCTGAATGAGCTTGGAAGCTGATTCTTCCCCAGAGACCTCTGATAAGAGCCCAGGCCGTGAAAAGCTTGATTCTAAAAAGCAAACCAGGCTGAACCCATCTGAGCCACTAATAATCAGGTGCTATTATATGTAACCAGATTTGTGATAATGGTAGGCAGCAAAACTAATATGTTAAGATATTTTTTGGTTCACCCGCATAGTCAAATGGTTTTACGATAAGGTGATCTTATATAGGTCTTTCTCAAACCTACAAGATTACATAAATAACTTTACAAATTGAATGTTAAAGGTTTCACAATTTCCACTAAAACAGCTTTTTTTTTTTGCATAAAAATGGAGGTCAAGCTAGGATTTAAAGCTATTAAAGTGAAGCATTTAATTTAATTTTCTTATGAACTAGCAGAGATTTGACTTGATGCAAACAACAAGGGAAAAAGATACAAGTATAAAATAAGTACAGGGAACAGATAAATTACATTTAAAAGGCAGTTTGGGATTTACTGAAGTACTTACTTTGCCATTAAGCCTAGAGAAGTCAGTGTATCTTCTGAAAACTACCCAACTTTCTTCTGGGGTTTTCTTTACTAGTATTTTATATACCTAGAGAAAAAGAGAGAGAGAGGGAAAAAGAAATAGACATAAAAAAGTAAAGAGATTCAAACCAGGTATTTTAAAAACTTATACTTGATAATGTAAACTATGATACTATGCAAAAAGCATCAGAAATTATTTAGATTACAGATAATCAATGGAGGTACCAAAGGAAAATTGTTTTCTTAAGAAATATGAATATGACAAATTTAAGATAAAAGACTTTCTTTGTATGCACTATAACCAATCCATCAGCTTCCAAAATGTTTTATGGCAACATATTCTAAAACTGATAGAAGAACCAATCATGCTTGAAGAAGCTATAAAAATAGCTATTTTGCCCTATATAATTTGCAAATTCAGTATCTATGGAGCTCTGATTTCAAATAAGTTCAATACTGTTTTTATCTCCAAAGGTTAGAATATGAGCCTGAAATATCAAAACAAATTCATACTAGATAAAAGGTCAATTTTTATGACAAAAATATGGTAAAAGTTTAAAAAAAAGATTATTGCAGTAAAAGACATACCGCTTTAACCCTCAAAATGTACCTCTTCCTTTAATTTGAACATATTTATCTCATTGTTCTTGCCATTTTCTGAAGCAGTTCTGGAAGTTCTGTTTCAAGTCTTTAGTTGCTTTGTTGGGGCTGCCCTGATGTCCTGAGAGATTCAAAATGTTTCCCTTTTATGATCATTTTGATGGGGAAATGCCAGAAGTCATATGGGGCCAGATGGGCTGAATGAGGTGGATACAAACACTGTGATGTTTTATGAGCCTGCCTTTCCACTGGCTGGCACTGAGCAGCAGCATTTACCTTTTATATGTCTGTTTATGCCTCATAAAGACACTTATGAAAGAGGACTTCTAGAACTGCTTCAGAAAGTGGCAAGAAAGATGGGACAAGTATGTTCAAAGAAAGGGGGAGTATCCTGAGGGGGATTAATAGTAATGTATCTTTTACAGTAATAAGTCCAATATTCACTGTATATTTTTATAATTATATAGGATATTAAGTAAGCAAATTTGGTTGAAATTGACGTATTTTAAAAAACATATGGGGAAAAACATAGATAATATTTTTTAGAAGTATAATTTTAGAATTTATTATGAAGTATTATTTATGACAGAATCTCAAAGAAACACCTAGTAATTTTTAGTAGAGGATTCTGTTAAGCTAACATAACTTAATTTTCACTTGTCCCTCTAGAGCTGTACTTTATCCACCTGTGGCTACTAGACACTGAAAACACGATATCCAAACTGGCAAATACAGTGAGTACAAAATACAAACCGGATTTCAAAGACAGTGTGAAAAATGATGCAAATAGTCTTTATTAAAATGGTCTCATATTGATGACCTATTGAGACGACCATATCTTGGACATTTTAGGCTGAATACAATCTTATTAATTAAAGTAATTTCACCATTGAGTTTGATCCCCAGCACCCCCATAAAAAAAGAAATTTCACCGGTTTCTTAGTTTCTTAATGTGATCCTGGAAAAATCTACAATTATACTTAGAATGGACAGATGCTTGTTAGTCATTATTTAAGGACTGTTGACTGTCTTTCCCATTGGCATTTCTCCCATAGGGACTTTTCTTTTCAGTTTTTACATGGGAGAATCAATAGGGTTAAAAAGAGTCTTTAGCTTTGAAGTAAAAAACAGTAATTTATCTTTGTAACATATAGTTATATAGAACAAGATTACTTGGATATCCTTTAAAGACTGCAAAAAGTCTTGACCTAAAGAAATCACAATGTGGATATAGGAGAAAATTATTTTTGTTGGAATTAGTCATTAAAACAAAAGAGATGAATTGATTCAAAATTTCTGCGTACAAATGACTGATGAACGATAAAACCAACTTCATATGATAATTAGAATTATCTACAAATAACCCATACTAACAAAAAACCCCCCTCCTCAAACTAAGCTATTCTCTGCTGTGGACCCTAAACACTCCTATTTAAGAAAAGTGAAGTACAGACCTGTGTGTTTTACCTTTTCTAGAAAACTCTCTTTCAACCTTTCCACTTGTTTAGTACTTTGAGTGAAAACTTTATGTGTGCAGTACTGGTCTTGCTATGTCTGGAAGTGGATTGTGAGCTGCTGCCCTGCTAGAAAATGCAGCTCCTGGCTATCATAAACCCAGCTACAGTACAGAATTAAAGAAACTGAGTTTGAACTAAGAGAAAACAATTTATTTAAAGATGGTGAAAAAGGAGGAAAAGAGAGATGATAGATAGCTACTTGATGAGTAGGGAGCATTCAAAAGCGAAATACTCAGGGGCCCTTCTCTGTAGTCCCTTTTATTGGGTTTTTCCTTGTGTCTGCCCTAGGGAGCGGACTGGCTCTCTGGCTTGTCTGTCACCCTTGCCTAGGATTTCTCTTAGTTTATGTGACTTTTCCTTGTCCTTTGGTAGAGAATAAGATTAAGAGTGGGTGCCTTAGGGTCAGGTTATGTAGATGTAAGGATCAAATAAAGTGGGGGGGGTTGCGGAGGTGGGTTGGTGGGTTGATTTTTATGTTAATCACAACTAGTTCCTTTGTCTTTGTCTCTTTAACTGTTGGAATCCAGCAGCGTTTATGTTTCTAATTATTGGATTATAGCTGTCTTTGTCTTTTAGGTCTGGCTGTACAGGTCAAAATTGTCTGTTAATTTTTAATAATGTCCAATGAGGCCTTTACCCAACTTTTCCCTATCTGTGGGGACCCCTGTCCCTACAATCTTTCCCTTCTTTATGTTCTAATAGCAGTTATCGTTACTACTCTATTTGAAACAATATAGTACTTTGTGCTAACATTTTATGTAGTCCTTTTTAGGCTTTTAAGCAAATTATATATACTCACTTAATATAGTGGATTATATAAAGTTAAAATATATATATGGAAGAGTACACAAATTATAGGCCTATAACCTGATAAATTTTTACAAAGTGAACACACCCATGTAAGTAGTACTAAGGGAAAGAAAAAAATATCAACTGAAGAAATCTTCATGCCTCCTTTCCAATCCTAATCACAACCTATCCTAGTCACTTTATTTTTAAAAACTCTTTTCAGATACTTGATATTCTACCATTATCAGATCTTGACAGTCAATTCTAATGCCTTCTTCAGTTAAAAGATCAACTTGAAGGTTAAGAGATCAATTAAAAGGACCATATTTAGTAAAAAATTATTTTGCAAATCTAAGGCTCCCAATCTTGTATGTGTAGCTCCGACTTCTTCCCTAAACTCAACTTACATATACAGACACACAATATAGATGTATACACATGCTATATATATATGTATAGTGTGTACATTTGTACATATTCATACATAGCTGACATCTCTATTTGAAAGTCTCAAGTCTAGCATGTCCAAAAACAAATCCTAATGATCCTCTCAGAACCTGACACCTAATTAAATGGCAACCTGATTCTTCTTATTGTTTAGGCCAAAACATTTGAGGTCAACTTTGACTTCTTGCTCCCACATTTCACTTCCAAATTACTAGGAAATACTGTTGGCTTTACCTTCAAAACAGATCCCGAGCCTCCAGACCACTCAAGATTTCCTCTACATCCTAGTTTACACTACTATCAGGTCTCCCTTGTATTACTGCAAGAACTTAAATGCTTCCTGCTTCTACTCTTTCTCCCCCAAATCTAGTTTCAATTCAGCAGCCAGAATCAGCACTTTAAACCTAAGTGAGATCACATGACTTTCCTTTAAAAATACCTTTTCAAAAAAAAAAAAACCCAAAATAAATAAAAATACCTTTTCAACAATTTTCATCTTATGCAGAGTAAAATCCAGGGTCTTGATAATGGCCTACATGCCGCATAACAAAATATCATAAACTGGGTAGCTTACAAATAATGAATTTATTTCTCAAAGGTTGAGAGGCTAGAAAGTCTAAGATCAAGATGCTGTCAAATTTGGTGTCTGGTGAGAGCTCATGTTCTGGTTCACAGAAGGTTCCTTACAGCTGTGTCCTGGGGTGGATACAGGAGGCAGCTCCCTGCGGCCACTTTTATGAGGATACTTATTATATTTCTAAGGGCTCTGTCCTATAATCTAATCACCTCCCGAAGTCCCTACATCTTAATACCATCATCATGGAAGTTAGGTTTCAACCTAAGAATTTTGGAGACACACAAACCTTCCCAAGATAGCACGGCAACAACAAGCTCATCCTCCCACACAGAAGGTAGGTCAATGCAAGAAAATGAGGCATTGGTTTTATATTTCTAAAATTGCTTTTCAAAAAGACAGGTCCATGCGATTTGCCTCTGTATCACCAGTCTTATGATAACTGATTTCTAAAGACTGTCACCTCACGAGCTTCACAAATGAGGTCAACATTTTTTCAAGACCCTAGCATCCTGATATAATTACAGCACGATACACTGAAGCAAACATAAAAACTACACTGCAAGAAAACCCGAAAAAATAAACTCCTTTACCTAGTAACTTTAGCAAGGTTGACAGATACATACATACAAGGTCAAAATATGTAAATTAGTAATGAACAAACAGAAAACAAAACAAAAATTCTTATAAGCGCATCAAACTACATCCACATCTAGAAATAAATCTAAACAAGAGGAAAGCCCTCTGTATTGAAGGTGGCAAAAAATTATTAGAAGGAATTAAAGACTTAAATCAATGGATTACTTTCATAACGAGTCAGTATGGTAAAGATGTCAGCTCTCCCCAGACTAATTTATAGATCTAACAAAATGCAAAGGGCCAAAAATAGCCACAGCAATCCTGAAGAGCAGCAAAGCTAAAGTACTTAAACTATTGAGTATCAAGCCCTATTACAAAAGTTTCAGTATTAAGACCCTGGAGTTGGCAACGGATAGAAAAATGGAACACAACAGCCCCATATATTTATAGTCACATAATTATGACATAAGCAACACTGCAAATGCAGAGTAAGGCTGGTCTTTTTAATAAAAGCTTAACTAATTGATCTCACACAGAAAAAAATAAAATACCTTGACGCTTATGCCACAGACAAAAATCAACTGTAGGTAGCTTGCAGATGTAAATGTGAAAGGCCCAACCAAAAAACCTTTTAGAAGAAAGTGTGGGATAATATCTTTGTAACCTTGGAGTAGACAAAGATTTCAAAAAGTAGTAGCCATGAAAGGACATATTAATTAACTGTACTATATCAAAATAAAGAACTTTTGCTATCAAATGTATAATTAAGGAAGTGAAAAGGCAAAAAATAAGAGGACAGTCACAATATATATATTTTAAAAAAATGTCTGGAATACACAGAAGAACTACAAGTAAAAATGGAAACTTCCCAAAAGAAAAATGAACAAAAGTCTCGAACAGTCATTTCACAAGAGAATATCCAAATGGCTAAAAAGTTAAAAAAAAATTCTTTAAGAAAATTCAAAAGTACAATGTGATTCTCTATACAAACTAAAATAGGAAAATGAAAAAGATGGAAAAATACCACACGTTTGGAAGACACAGAGCAACTGGAAATTCCATACTGCTTATAGTATAAATTGTGCAACTACTCTGGAATATTGCTCATCAGAATCTTCTAAGGCTGGGCCCATGAACTAGCAATTTTACTCCTAGGTAGATAACAAATAGAAATGTATATATGTGTTTATCAAGTGATATGTACTAAAATGGTCACAGTAGTAGTATTAGAAAGAATCTCAAAAAGTAAATTGTGTACATCACATGAGTACTATCAGTAATAAAAAGGAGCTACCTACAAAGATCACGCAGGATCAGGATGACTTTTATGAAAAAAACATAAATGCTGAAGAAATGAGATCAGACCCAAAAAGAGTGCATACTCAATACTTCCATTTACATATAGTACAAATACAGGCAAAATAATCTATCTACCAGAAAAGTGTTGGGTGAGTGGTTACTGACTGGCAGAGAGCATGGGACTTTTAAAATGCTAGTAACGTTGTTTCTTGATGTATGTATTAACTACATAGGTGTGTCTGCTCTGTGAAAATCCACTAAGGTAAAACAGATGTTTACTACAGCATGACAGAATTTAGTGTTATAAAAATCATAGAATTTTATATTAAGAAATTTTAAGTACAGGCTTAAATTAATTAACACTAGTTTAAATAGAAAGGCTAGTCAACCTTCACTCTCTACTGCTTTACAGCAGAAGTTAATACTTACAGTAAATTTGGCTCTTTCTTCCATCACCTCATAACCTAGTATAGTAGGTGTAGATGGTCTGTCCTCCCAATTTACTGTTTCAGGATTGTGTTCTTCACTTTCTCTTGGTCTAGTAGAATACTCAATGGATGAATCTGTACCTGTAAACTTAGTCCTAATGAGAGGGCTGCTACAGACAGATGAAGTTCTATCCAGCTGATCAGGAACACTTGTCTGTTTATAATTGCCCATATTTGAATCTTCTAACTGGCCTTTGGAGGAGGTTGAGCTTGTTGAGACACTGCCAAAAGAAGAACTCCTTTGATTTCTGTTGGCTGTAAAAGTAGAAGCAGAGTTTCCTATGGGCATAGGAACTGGGATATAAGGAGTTGCCATTTTTCTGCCTTGGCAACAAATCTGTACACTGCTGAGTCCGAACACTTAACAAGCAACTATTAGGCAATCCATTTTCTTCTTAGGAAGTCACTATCTAAAAATAAGAAGGACATATTGAAAGATTAGTCTTTAATCTGAAGCACAATCCAAAAGAAAGCAAAATGTTCTTTTACATTTTGTGACTATTACTTGGAACGAAAACACACTTCAAACTCCGTTTAAAAAATCTCAGTAGTCTCTAAGGACTCTCCTTTACAAGGTAAAAAGAGCAAAACTACTTCACATCCCTTTTCTTTCTTTTTGGGCTGGGGATCGAACTCAGGGCCTTGCGCTTGCGAGGCAAGCACTCTAATCACTGAGCTAAATCCCCAGCCCTTGCATCTCTTTTCTTGACCCTTGTGTCATATGTTATCCCTTTTGGCCCACTTTATTTCTTTGTGAAGGATTTTTGTAATGTTCATTTTAACCTGATTTGATCTCTAGCACTGCAAAAAAAAAAAAGAAAAAGAAAAAGTAGGATAAAAGAGTAGGAAAGACTCTCCTGAAGGTGTCTTCTACATTGATTGTCCTGATAATATTATGTATAGTAAGAATGGGAGAAGAAATAGGAGGAAAATCACATTACTTTTTGATTTAATTAGTGAAACTGTAATCACTTATATGGAGTAATTACAGTGAATCACTATGTAGTTCATTCTGACCTTGAACTCACTATGTAGTTCAGGCTGGCCTCCTGCCTCAGCCTCCCATATGCTGAGATTAGAGGCGTGTGCCCCCAGGTCAGGTGAATCAGAAGTTCCTATATTACATGTATGTGGTAACAACTGCTCTAAAAGTAACATTTTATAAAACACAGAATCAAATGTATTTGACAGCCTTGAGCAAATTAATCACAATAATACCCAATGAATATTTGACATATTAAACACGATCAAATGATTTAAAAGTATATTTCATTTCAAGGTGAATATTAGTTTTGCTTTGTAGGTAACTGAGAGGATTTAACAAATCTTTATAACCCATACTCAGTAACCTGTTATCAAAAGGACTAGTATATCTAGTATCAGAATACGTTCATAACAAAGAAATAATGGTTTATCATTAAATTGTTAAATAACAAGCTTATAAAAAATTGTAATACCTAGACTAACAAAACGACAGGGCGACACATAGCAACCAAGGATCTACCTGCCCAACTTCATCCATGCAATTCTACTGGTGAGAAGGTAGGGAGTCCCAGGGGCTTGGACATAATATTTTAAACAGCACGTGGTTCTCGGCAACCTTCCTCATAATCAAAGATTCAAGAAACTTGAGCTGCTGATTCATTGTTCCTCCGTTCCGTCAGACGGCCTCCCCCGAAGAAGTAAATAAAAGTGAAACCGCAACCTTCTCATGGGCTAGGAGACGGACGGCTCTGCCCTTTGACACCCTACTACCTGAGGCCACGGGGTGGGGTAAGGCGGGGGTAAGGCTCATCAACACGGCCACTGACGTGCAAAGCAGTGAGCGCGGCCCAAGCGTCAGGAAAACACACTGTGTTCATTAGGAGGTGCACCTCTGTCCTCGCATGGAGGTGCGCCAGGAAAGATCCTCTGTCTCACCTCCGTCAGGTGAGGAGGTAGGATTCTGAGCAACCAAGTGAGCGACACTGGTTGGAGAGGAAAGTGCAGAAACCCAAGGAGGATACTGTCGGGGTCTGCGCGGGCTTGGGCACTTCAGCTCAGTGGGCAGCGAGACCTGCAGCTCCCGGAGCTTCCGGGGCCCGAGACCCTCCTGCCTCGACGCTCGGCGGAGTCAGCGGTGGCCGGACGGTGGCAGAGGTCGTGGTCCGGGGCCTGCCGCGTCTCTTCAGCCTCTCGCGCCTCCCGGCAGGCATCAAGAGTACAGGTGTCACCCGCACGAGAGCTGAGCAAGGCGTCCCCACCCGGTCCTCACCTTAGCGCACTACATGATCCAGCTCGAGCGCACTTCCCGGGGACCCTTAAACCAAACTCTCCTATCCGCAGCTTTTCGCCTCTCCCGACGGCACCAAAACTTCACGTGACCTTCCACTCCGAAAGCTGCCGCTCAGCACGTTTCCCAGACTCTCCCGGGCCCAGAGGCCCGGGAAAGAGGAGGGAGGAGACAGCCAGGGGCGGGGGGGCGGGAAAACACCGCTTCCGGAAGTGACGTAAGCAGCGCACCCGCCTCCGGAAAGTGCCGCCTACAGCTGTCGGCGTCTGACTCTGTGGTAGTGAAATTGAATCTAGTCCTGTGACAGGTAGTTGATATTCGTTGCACTAGCTTTATCTTTCGAAGTGAATTTCTGAGAAATTGGGCTAGTCTTCCCAGCAGGTGATTAGAAGGCTTTGGTTCCCAGGAGGAACCGTGGCCAACGTTTGTCTGGGCTCCTGCTTTGTATCATGGGATTTGTAGTCCATCACCAGCTTGGGCTGGTTCTGTTATATTATGGATTGTTTTCCAGAATTAGAAGTGCTTTAGGGGATGACAGTTGATCTGAAGAGTAGGAAGATGGAACACTATACTATTGCCTACCCGTCTTACGTTGTTCAGAAGTCCTTGTTGGTGAGACCCTTGAAATTCTTTAGTGTGTGTTTATTTTCTATCTGGGGAGTAGTGTATCCCAAATGATACACTATTCGGTTTTTTAGACTTGCTCATGCAAAAACAAAAAAGGAAAACGTGTGTCCTGAAAACCTTCCTTGATAGTTAAATACTAAGATTTTGATTTAAAGATCATTCAATAATTTCTGCGGCTTTGGAGTAGTGCCGAGAATGGGAAAAATTGAAAGTGGTAATTTCAAAATGAATGTAGGAAGTTAACCTGATTTGTGGCACAGTGATGGTTTTGGTTTGAGAGATAGTGTCCTTTAGGTAAGAGTGAAGTATGAAAATAGAATTCTATAGTAACAAGGAACTAAAGCAGTTTTCAGTATGGACTTGGCATTCTTGACTTTGACGTGAATTATATACTTGAGTTATGTGAATAAGGGTAAGAGAAAAGTACAGCAAAGAAAAAGAGGCCTTGAAAAATTTCTCTTGATTACGGATAAGGCTAACAGCGGTAGCAAAAGAGACTTGTGGTAAGTAAAACCTATTAGTCCAATACCTAGGAAGCGAAAGAAAAGTAAACTTTCAAGAAGTAAGAGTGTACAGATAAACCATAGCTGGGAGGATAAAGAAAAGGTTATTGAAACTGTTCAGGAGAAACTTCTTTCACAGATTGGGTGGGGCATAACAGAATGTGCACACTATGTGTTTTATCTTCCAGAATATCTGGTATTGATAAATATCTAGATTTTACTTTTAGGAAATAACTATATAGCTTTGGGAATCAAGAAAGACTGCTGTGTTTGGTCAAAATAAAACTTAAAATATTATCATAGACTATTTTTCATGGCTAGTCTGTATTTATTATTTTAGTTTGGCTCCTGGATGCCTCTATACTATGCCCACAATGCAGTTGAATTGTTTACATTTTAATTTGTAGAATAACAAAAAAGATTATTTTTTTCTGTTTCTTTCATTACTTCAATTTTATATAATATAGTCCTAGGAAGACATTTTAAGCTCACCTAAGGTACAATTTTTATGTATTTTTTATTTTTTATTTTTTTTGGTACCGGGAATGGAACTCAGGGCCTCATGCTTACGAGGCAAACACTCTAAGCACTGAGCTAAATCCCCAGCCATAGGTACAATTTTTATAATCATCTAAGTATTGATAACTGGAAGTGCTGGTGCAAGGAATGAAGAGGTAAATACAACGGTAATAAAGAGCATATCAAGTGAGTAGGCATCTCTTGAGGTGCCTTCCAGCTTTCTTCCGTCTCTGAAATTGGTCTCTCTTCTATAAGGTTGGACCTCTGGTGGCTACTCATAATATATCACTCTTGAATCATGTTTTTCATCATAGTTGACTATGCACAAGTAGAACATTTGACCCAAATTGTATCCAACAGGTGCTCTTTCCTAAGAATTAAAATTGGCGTATTTGAGGAAAGAGTCAGGTTGGAAGTCACAGGAGCTAGTCAGAATAATTCTGTGGTGAGAAGTCCCATAAAGTTGCATCGCTAAGTTTCCTGGAAGTGATCTGGTCCCTGTCAGTTGGTTTCTCCTTGGACTCTATAACATAATGTAGTGTACTTTCAGTATGTTAACTTTTTGCTTAAATCCAACCAGAGCTGGTTGTTTTGCTTAAAACCAAAGTGCAACTAATATAGCAAAATGGAATCAGGTAAACTGAAAATGGTAGATGATGAGATGGTGATAAAATATTTTCTTGTTTTTTATTTCACAAATAGCTGTTAATAATAATCTATTATTTTAAAATAAAGTATGGTATTAAATAATCTGCTGCCTGTTTACAGCAAACAATACCTCAATAATTTATAAGCAACAGAACGTAAAAACAACTATTATTTTTATTTAATTTCATAGATTCCTTAATTTATGCTTGTTGTTTCCATGGGCAGTATTTCTTTAATCTTAGTATTTAGCATCTGTACTCTCCTTGCCCTCTACTTTCTCATGGCTGTGAAGTTCTGAGTCCAGAGAAAGAACCACAGACTATTTTTAGAGTAATAGGAGTTAATCAAAGTAGTAGCAAAGTGACATACTGAATTTATCTCAGTGAACCTGTGACCTATACAATTAACTAAATGAACCTGTGACCTATACAGTTTACTAAAACCAGTGTAGAAATTATGATATTTAAAATGGCACAAGGATGACGCACTAGAGTCTGTACCACTGATTAGTGTTTTTCATTTATCATGTTATGTAAGGAAACTTTTTTTTTTTGTGGTGCCGGGGATCGAACTCAGGCCCTCGTGCTTACAAGGCAAGCACTCTAATCACTGAGCTAAATCCCCAGCCCCTAAGGAAACTTTTGATACCATTGTGGAAATCCTATTGTGAGCATAAGAAAGTGATAAAAATTCTTGCTCAAAATCACAAACTCATAGTCTTAGAATGGAAAGGAAGTTTAATGGTCGTAAGGATACTACCTCATTTAGGGTACCGAGAAAAACAGGCTAAAAACCATCTGCCTGAGGTCACAGATCCAATTAATTCTCACACCCAAAGTAGTAACTTTCTTTCTACACATAGTAACCCATGTTTCTTGATCCCAGCATGCTCTTTCATGTCTTATGTGTGACATGCTTTCTGATGTGACTAGTCACTGCTACATTCTTAGTTGTCACCTAACACCAGGTAGTCTTCATGAGAAAAATCTGTCTGAACTGGGCCTTTATGAATCAATAGGAGTTGGATTAGTAAAGGAGGAAGGCGAAGCACTCCAGGCAAAATGGAGGATTTGAGAAAGGACATAGCAGAGTGTGAGGTATTGAGGAGATAACTTGATTGGACTGAAAGGAGTATGTTTGATGTAGATGGAAATAGAAAGATGAGTTTCTGCTTATCTCTTGAATCTACTTTAAATATCGTCTCATCAGTAACACCTCTCTTCTTCCCTCACATGGAACGAAATAAGCTCATTCTGTATAATTACATTGTATTTGGTTCATGAATAGAGGCAATCATCATTTATATCATGAATACTTATTTATTTGTGCAATCTAATGCCAGGAATATGTATTAGATATCTATGTGCTGAGAGTATTTTGTTTGTTACTTGAGTAAGGTACATCTATAATTACTATTGTTTTACATTTGGCTTCCTGTACTTACATTTTCTACAAGATTTCTGTGGACATTTGCATTTTTCAACTTCTACTTTCGAGAATAAAATCCAAATACCTTGAATAAGTGTATAGTCTCCTTCACAAACTGACTTTTATAGCTTTATTTCCTCTGGAATAATTTTTTTTAAATTTTATTTTAATGGTACATATTAGATGTACATAGTGATAACATTTTCCTCCAGAATAATTAGTTAATTAATCATCTACCTGTTGAGGACCTGCCATATGCCAAAGACTTCAATGTCCAGATGTGCCAATTATTTCCCATTCTAAGCTCTCTATTTTCTAGCATTTGCTCTGTATTTTTTTTGTTTGTAATTCTCCTACTTCCTTCATCCCACTTAATAATCATCTCTTCTCTAAAACCTTGTTCCAGTCCCTCTCCATGATGTCCTCATAGTCCCTTCTTCAAGCCTCGGCTATAGGCTGCCTCCACTGGATATGGTCATCTCTTTCTACCTCTCTGACTAGAATGTGGACTTCTTGAGACTGAGACAGTGTGTTTTCTTCTCTGCTGGCTGGCAGAAACTCTGGAACACGGTGGGGCTAGTTTGAATGCATAAATGAATGAAAAAGAGTGAATAAAGTTTTCTTATTGGTTTAGCTCATTGGGTTAATGTAAAAACACACACATTCTCAGTGGAATTTTGTTTCGAAGAAACACTAAATTGAAGCTACCTCTATAAAACAAATGAGAGTGAAGGAATTTTGGTTACTAAGAAAGAATTCCTTTAATTACTCAGTCATTTGTAAACCACTGACTAGATAAATGATTTCTAACATCCACTTCAGATCTAAAACTTTCTGAGTTTATATCTATTACTTGAAATCTAAAGTAGATACCAAAACAAATACTATAATGTACTTAGGAAAAATGGAAAGAAATTTGGAAGTGGAGCAAAAATAAAAATAGAAAACAAAACAAAACAAAAAAGCTGAAGTGCTGAAATTAACGAGACTAGTGAATCAGACAGTACTATACATTTAAGTCTTTATTTTAAGCAAGTTTGAAGTATACTTAACTCCTGGTATATGGGTGATGGTTGAAATCTGTTCTCTGATTGCTTAGTGCCAGGGTTTTCAACATCTCAGTTTGTAAGGGACCCAGCCAAAAAGAAAAAAAAAAATGTTTCCGGGTAAAAAGCAGAGACTTGCAAGGGCAGCAAGCCTGCAGTCTGGCAACAGCACAATTCCTCCTTGTCTTCTAGGAGAGAATAGTTCCTTCTCAGAGAGGACTTACACAACTGTGTTACACCTGAGTCTTTTGTTTGGGTTACTTCTGACTTTTCTCATCTATAATATGGGCAATAATAGTCCTTCCAGTAGGGTTATTGTGGGGAAAAAAAAAAAGATCATCTGTGTTAAGTGCTTAGTACAATGACTGGCAAAAGGAATGTTGGCTACTATTTCTACCTCTTGAATCAACGAGGCAGCTCAGCTACTTTTAAAAGATGTGAGCAACATTAATAATGTATTTAGATACATGCTGAAAGAATAAATTAAAATTAACTATACAGAGAACTGCTGCAATGACTTTATGTGCATTAATTCATCAATATATCGACCCATATATATCTGTTTTTCTCTACTGACTTTTCATTTTCCTGCTGTATTGAGACACAATTTACAAATAAAATTATATGAAGTGTACAATGCGATTATTTGACATTTGTATATATTTGAAATGATTAACAATAAAGTCAGTTAACACACTGCATTAGTTTACTTAATCCTCACAATACTCCTAGGAGACAGTATTATTATTGTAATTGATATTTTACCAATTTTTTTTAAATGGGAAAGTTATTCTGAAACATTATCTTGTTTGGCATGGTTGGAATTCACACTCAGTTCTATCTCCAAAATCGGTGCTCAGATTCCCACCCCACTCTATATTTTTCATCATTATGGAGGATGGAGAGAGACTGAATCTTTGAAGAGCCACACTGATGGGCCAGGGTTGAAAACTAATTCTCTAGATTTAGTTCCGGGAATTCCTCGTTTCTTCACATCCTTTAATAAACATAATGTCCAGCCCAAATGATTTCATTTCTTTTTTTCTTTCTCAGGGACTGTTAGCTAGTTCTAATAGTTTTAGCTATGGCTCCTAAAAATATTTGCCTTGATAAACTAATGCCATTGCATGCCTTTGTTCAGTCCCCAGGTTTTCTATTGTTAATCTGACTTACTCTCTGGCTTTGGTTGTGATGTTGTTTCCTTCAGGTTCCTTCTTGAAAGCTTAGATGAACTGGAAAGAAGATGTGTTTCTGGAGCAGGGATCACTGGGTATAGTTGAGTAGGATTATCTTAGGCAGGAAGGTGTAAAGGATCGTCTATAGAAACTTCTTAAAATGAGAGACAGTGTTGTTGGAATTGAAATAAAGCTTTGCAGGGAAAAATTTTGAATTTTTATTTAATAGTGTCAAGTGACCTCAGCTCTGTGAGGAGCCAGATCTTAATACTCAACAAGTATTTGTGGAGTGCCTACAGTATGTGCCAGTTGTTCCATTTATTTATTTATTTAATTTATTTATTATTTTTAAAATGTTTTTTGTTTTTCAGTTTTTTTTTCAGTTGTTGTTTTAAACCTGTGGGATTTATGAGCAAGATATGGAAGGTCACTAATCTCAGAGTTAATATTCTGGCAAATATTTATGCAGGGACAGTCAATAAACATAAGAAACAAGTTTTAAAAAATTAGTTATATTTGTGTTCTTTGAAGACTGTAGAATAGAATAATACAATAAAAGTGTCAGGGGAAAGTGAAGCTATTGTAGATTGGGGCATCGCATCAAATGAGTCTGAGAATATATATTGAGTTGCTGAGACTTAGTGTCTAGAGAAAGCAACCTTGCAAAAATCTGGTGATTGAGCCTTCCAGGAAAGTTGCCTCACATGTTCCGCAGTAGAAACAAACAAACAAACTGGTTAGCAGAAGCACTCCCTTTTCCTTCTCTTGGAAGCTTCAATTCCAGATGTTTCCCTAATCACAAATGTGATCCGTATGTCCCATGAGATGTTCGATTTTTAATATCAGTACTCAGTTCCTGCTGGTTTCAAATCCTGACTTAGAAGTTCCAGTCTCTTGTAAGTTTTCCCTCTTCTAAGTATTCTAGGATTCCCAGGGGGACTTTTAAAGCTCCAGGGAGCCTGTTCTGCTTATTGCTCCCTGTCTCTGTTGCTAGATGAGCTGCTGTCGCTGCCTTTGCTGCTGGCTGACTCGTGCTTGCCTTGACAGCGCTACACTAGCCTTTGCCCAGCAGAGAAGAGATGTGCATTGTCTTTTGACTTCAACTCTGACTCCACAGCTGCAAGCTGGAGATCTTCCAGTAATGCCACCTGATTCTGCTGAACCAGAGACCCACGGTGCAGCAATCTGCTGCTACTTGAAATGAAGAAGCTTCTTTCACTTTTGTTTGAATCCTGAAGTGCTACAGAGTGTGTTGGACTAGCCCTTTCAGTTTTCTTCTTAGCCCTCTTTTCCCCTGGGGAGGACCACAGCATGTGGAAGGCTCATTTGACAGAAGCTCTGGTAACAGTTGCGTAGTGGACCTTACTGGCTGCCATCTCTGAATCTCTCTGTGTCTGGGCATTCCTGCTGTTATGGTTTGTGTCTCCATGTCCCCCCAAAGCCTCGCATGGTCATAGGTGGGGTGTTTTCAGAGGTGGCTGGATCTAGAGTGTGTGATTACTAAATTAGTCCACTGATTGGTTTGGCATAGTTCTGCCGGGATCAAGAATGTGGTACTAGGATTAAGGGTGCCCAGATTAAGGGTGAGAGTGTGACCCACCCTAAGGGCAGATAGCCTGGAGGAGATACAAGGCACAGAAAGAGGCTTGTCTATTCCCCTTTTCCTCCCTGGCTTACTTTGCTGCCTTCCGCCTGTCTGCCATGCCACCCTGCCTTGGATCCAGCCAATTGTGGACTGAAACCTCTACAAACTGTGAGCTAAATAAACCTTTCCTCCCTTAACTTTGGGTGTCAGGTATTTTGTCTCAGCAACTAGAGAAAAGTAACTAAAACACCTGCCCTATAAGTCTTGGTGACAAGTCAGAGCCGACACCTCACTAGAAAGTTTTCAAGTGTCATCTACTAGCTTTCTTGCCTTGTTTGAAGCTAATATATGGAAAAATTCTGAAAGCATTGCTAATCAGATGAATGGTTTGTCCCCCTCACCTGGGTCTCGGGTACAGGGCCTTATGCTTAGTGGTAGGAGCGTCTTCACAAAGACCAGTTTTGTGGTTTGGTTTTAAAATTTGTCCCTAAGCTTCCTTTTATTTCTGTAAATTCATCAGTATTCTAAAAAATCCTTCTTAAATTGGATACAGCTTGTCACATGGGCATGAGAAGAAACAGCCTAAGGAAAAAAGACCATGAGAAGGAAGGAACTTATTTCTTGTGCTTGGAGAAAAATACTCTTTTCTTTTTAATTGTATATGAGCCAGAAAACACAGAGTCCTGATTGCCATTGGTAGTCATCTTACAACTTTCTCATGATAAGCAAGTTTAAATTGAGATTTTCTAATGATCCTAGCTTTCTATTGATACTACCTTTATTATAGTAAGTACAAATAGATGTCTAGCATTTATTGAAAACTTAAAATGATGCAAAAACTTTTATTCATGCAGCAAATATTTATTGAGCATATACATATATTAACTCATTTAATCATTGTAATAATTCTAATGTATGCAACTGGATGTACTTAGACACACAGATACTGCTACATATGTGTAAGGAGATGTAGACATAGGCATGTATGTTGGGTATATGATATATACGTGTATTAGGTATTGTAGATGTAGCTATTGATTGGTGTGGCTATGGATTTGGTTATTGTTGTAGCTATAGATATGAATATAAACATGTGCACCTAGGCAACAAATGAATTTCTATGTTGTCTTGAAATGGCAGCTAAAACTCAAAGATGAGGATACTAATTGCTAAATACTACATGTTTTAAGGATGTAGTGCATAAATAGTTGGAGGTACAATATTCTCTAAAATTCTTCTTTGAGATATACCAGTTCAATGAACTTGCCCACTCACCATGAGTACTCGGACACTAATAGAGGAGGCCTGAGGACAGAGGATGATTTGCCCTTTTGGAAAATGTTGTTTGTGAACAGAGGCTGTTTATTTCCTGTTACAACTAATAATTTAAAGAACATTTTTTTGACTCATAATCAGGACATCCAACTACTCAGCCCAAGATGTTGTATTGCACCATGCTTCTTCTCTCACCCTGATTTTACATTTTAAAACTAGGTTCTTAATATATGCCGAGGTGGTTTAAGTAATAGAAACAATGGCTTGAAGTCGCTGAAATATAAAGAGGGTATTTTATTGGCTCAATTACCTGAAAATACAGAAGTAGGACAGATTTCAGGTTTGGGTGATTGCAAGACTTAATGGTTCTGTTCTGCATTCTGTGGCAATAGGCCAATTAGCCTCATGGAGGTAGTACTACTGCTATAAGTAATCCATAAGAACAAAATATATAATAGGTATTGTGAAAAAGAATTTAAATATTCAAGTGGGAAGGAGAACTAGGAAGGGAGGGGGAAAGGAAGGAAAGGAAAAGGAAAATAAAAGAAAAAGAGAAAAATGAAAAACTGTAAATAAAGCTGTTATAAATAAGGAGGGGAAGAGAAGTTGAAGGGAGGGGTGGGAAGGGGAAAAAAAACTCAAGATGTCATGTACAGGTACAGATTAACTATGATGAATGCAATCTTTTTTTTTTTTGGTGCTGGGAATCGAACTCGGGGCCTTCTGCTTGCAAGGCAAGCACTGTAACCACTGAGCTAAATCCCTAGCCCGATGAATGCAATCTTTATGAATATCTAAAATGTACCAACAAATCTTGGTTCAGTATAAGTAGTCCAGCATATGGTAAGTCTTAACTTGTTCATTCCAGTGGGAGAAAACTTTCCATCTGAATATTCCAACTAACAGTCCTGACATTTATCCTGACTGAATTGTTTAAGTCACATCCCAAACAATACACTAGTGACTGTGGTTGAGGGAATGGAATATTTGCTTCTTTGAGACAATCATTATCTACCTCTGAGTTTGGGGACTTTGAGTCAGCTTAATCCAAGGTTGCATGGGGCATGGAGATGGATATCTAAATTAAAGTATAAAAGCTATAGAAGAAAGAACAGAGCATAGATGCTAAAAACAATCCATAATGTTTTCTCGGAGGAGAGCTGATGACCTCATGAGAGGTGTTACATAATGGAGATGTATTTGAATCCTACATAAGAAGCGGATGAACTTGGAAAGTGTCCTAGTTGGTAGGTAACGACGTGCAGCTTTGGAAGAGAGGTTGTACAGCTTCGCAGAAGTCTTTCTCAGTAAAGACCCTTTTACACTCTGATGGGGATTTGTATTGCTTTGTAGTCATCAGATTAATTGGTGTCCAAAACAGCTTGAGGACAGTTATCTCCTCCTAGTGACTCACTGATAGAGCTGCTGACTTCATCAAGGGTGCTCAGTGATAACACCCGTCTGGTCTGCTGACAATAGTTCAGCAGGAGAAATGGTAACATCAGCTATACTCCCCATTTTTCCCCTTCCCTAGAAGTGAAGAGATGTACTCTGTGAAATAGAAAAGGGTATCACCTATGTGTATTTCCAAAAGTTGGCTGAATGTTTCTACCTGTAGTTCCCATGGACACTTTTAAATCACCATTTCTTCATTGTCCCTCCCCTTTCTACCTAAATGTTCCTTGCCCCTCTAATTTGGTTGGTGATGTATTGCTACCTCCCAGGCCACCCGAAGCCCCAAACATGGGGATTGTTTTAGATTTTCACTCTTCTGTACCTTAGTTCTTGTCAGAAGAAATCCCTGTCAATTGTTTTGTAAACGTCTTCTAAAACTGCTTTCTCTTTGTCATCACTCAGAATATATTCCTTAGGCATTCACACTCACATTGCTCTCCTTGGCACTGCACATCTGTTTTCCACTTGCTACTACAGTAAGCATTCTGGAACACGAAATTGCAGGCATTATAATTCATCTTCTCAGTATTCTTATTATTTCTTGGTGAAAGTGGAAAATTTTAAAATTATTTCAGTCACTTTGGAGATAAAGTGCAAAGCCCTTTAGCTTGGTGGCTGGCCTCCAGGGGTCTGTATGATTTAGACCTGCCTAATACTCTGAGACCTCATTATTCCTAGTTTTCTTTTTCTCTCCCAGTCATTCAGGTCCTGGATGAGTCACTTGTCATAAATGTGAAATGCCTCCTTTCCTTGGTCCACACTGTTTCCTTTGACAAACCCCATTTATAAAGCTCACATTTTAAATCTCCCATATGGCTTTTCATCTTTTCAAGCTTATTTGGCATTTCTTTCTCTATGCTTTTCTTTGACCTTTGTATGATTTTGACCTTTATCACACTCTACTGAAATTGTTTCCATGTTTGTCTCCCTATTGATTCTGTCAGCCCAAATTTCTCAAGCTCTTTATATGTGTGAAGAACAATTCCAGGTTCTGGCTACATAAAAAAACAAACACTTCATACTTACTGATTTCAGTCAGCACTTAAGTAGAGATACACATTTAAATCAATAGATATGAAT
The DNA here is from genome assembly GCA_004026905.1 of Hystrix cristata. Taxonomy (NCBI): domain Eukaryota; kingdom Metazoa; phylum Chordata; class Mammalia; order Rodentia; family Hystricidae; genus Hystrix; species Hystrix cristata. Next base: position 56,780 of record PVJO010001286.1, on the reverse strand, counting down.
ATATTCTAGGTGGTAGGAGGGACCTGATCAGCATCATGAAGAGTGGAGCAATGGTACTTGGAGTTGAAGATGACATGTGAGGTTCAGTGCTAGTCACTTAACATATATTATCTCATTTTTCCACTGTCAACAAGTATTTATTGAACACATGTGGCTGCCACGTTATGAACTAAGTGATAAAGTTATGATCCAAACAGAATTAGTTGTTATTGCCATTGTATTTACAGTATAGTCAGGAGGACATAGATCATTGATCATATGATGCATTAATCATAAGGAGTAGTAAGCACCATAATTTGGTAAAAGAGAGGTGGCTCACTAAGCTTTGTAGTGGATAGTAGTGATAGGAACTGGGTATCATGGAGGGAGAAGCTACCTCTATTAAGAGAGAGAGAAAAATAAATTTTCAGAGAAAAAAGCTAGATAATGATGATTCATAGGTAGCTTTCTATGAGATTTCCTATATCATCCCTGTGCACCTCCTTTAACAATTCAAGAGATCACTCCAAAGATGAGTATAGTGTTCCCATGATCTAATCTCGTTCCAAAGTCCCATCTGTGAACACATGAACCTTTTAGGGGACATTTTAGATCAAACCCTGTGCTTGCTTTGGCAGCATATATACTAGATCAAACCATGAGATTTTGCTCCAGTTGAGCAAAAGACTCAGTTTTATCTAATTATACAAAATGCGTTTAGTCCATCTCCAAAAGCCGCTGAAATCTTAACAGTTCTGAATTGTTCAAAAGTCCAAGTCCAAAATCTCTGAAGCTTAAAGGCAAGCTCTTGTCTATGAGACCCTGTAAAAATAAAAAGGAAATTTAAAAACTTCCAACATGCAATGACCCAGAGTGAACATCCTCATTCCAAAAGAGAGAAGTAGGGGAATAGAAAAGGGTGAGCACATAGCACGACTATGACATAACAGGTCAAACATTAAATCTTGTAGCTCCATGTGCAGTATCCAGGGCACCTGGTAGAAAGCTGTAGGCTCCAAAGGGTTTGGGAAGGCCCAGTCCTATGGCCTTGCTGATTGTAGTCCTCATAAACTTCCTTCGGGCTTCTCTGCTTGCTGATTGCAGCTTTTTTCAGCAGACATTCCAGGTTCTGGGCATCTCCAACTTCGAGGGATCTCCACAACTTTGGCTATACTCTCACAGCTTTATGCACCACCTTCACAGGGGCTCCTGGCAGGGACTTCAACCCTGTGACACGTTTTCTGGTCTCCCAAGCCTTTCTTTGAAATCTGGGTAGATGTCTGTCTGACTTCATTGTGCACGCAAAATCGGCATCAGGTGGATGATGCTATGGTTTGCTACCAGCTCAAGCAGTAGCCATACTCCCTTAGACCACAGCTGCAGGAATTTCTGAGTGCCTGCATAGCTGAGCTCAGGGGAACTGAGCTCAGGGGAACTCTCCCCTGGGCAGCCCTGAGAAAGCAGGTTACCCTGGCATACTCCTATGAAAGCAAAGTCTTTTAAAGGAGTTAGTAACTTTATACACTTGAGACTAATATGTGGAGTCTGGGTCAATGCCTGAGATTCCTTCACGGTATCTTTCTGTTGTCCCCAGCACAAAATTCTTGGCTTCTTTTTAATGGAACTAATCTCTTCAGGCTTAACTTTCTTGGCCCTGACTTTAAATGTGCTTCTTATTTGACCAAACTGCACATTTTAAAATCTTTCTGTTCTATTTACTCCCGTTTTTCACTGTAAATCTAACTAAAAGCAACCAGCAATATCCATGCCACAGCCTGAATTCTCTGCTTCTTTGAAATGTCCTCTACCAGATAAATTAGACCTTCAGCCTCCCATAAATCTCAGGCATAGACAAAATGTATACAGGTTCCTTGCAGGAAGTAATACTCATGGTCTCTAGTCCAGTTCCAATAGAGTCTGCATTCCTATCTGAAACTTCATGAGCTTGGCCTTTACTGTCTGCCTTTTTACCAGCATACTGGTCTTCTGAGCTCTGATCAGAATTGCTCATCAGGTTCTGCTTACATTATTTTAGGCTTTTGCTAACCTGCTTCTCCAAACTTTGCCATACTCCTGCAAACCATTTCCAAAAGCTCCTGAACCAATAGGTTAGTTAGAGTCCTAGCCACAACCCCACTTCTGTGGTGCCTGTTTGCTGTATTAGTGTTCTCTTCACTGGGGCCAAATACCTGAGAGGTATAATTTAAATGAGACAAGGTTTATTTTGGCTCACAGTTTCAGAGGTTTCAGTCCATAGTTGGCTGGCTCCAAGGCAGAAACATCATGTTGGAAGGGCAAGCAGAGGACACCCATCTCATGGTGGCTGGGAGAAGAGAGAGAAGGAACAGAACCACAGAAAGAGAGAGAGAGAGAGAGAGAGAGAGAGAGAGAGAGAGAGAGAGAGAGAAAGAGAGGCAGACAGACAGAGACAGAGGGAGACAGAGAGAGAGACAGAGAGAGAGAGAGGAAGTAGCAGGGGATAAGAATATATCCTTCCAGATCATGTCCTCAGTGACCATGTCTTCCACCCAGGTTGTACCTCCTAACAGCACATTCAGCTGTGAACTCAATCCACTAACATGTATGGTACCCTAAGATCTAATCACTTCCCCAAAACACCACCTCTGAATACATGAACCTTTGGGGACATTTTAGATCAAATCATAATAGGTACTATATTCTATTCTAGTTACTCAGGGGCTTGAGCATCTTATAAATAAATAAGTTAGGATAATAATCTCTCTCTCTCTCTCTCTCACACACACACACACACACACACACACACACACTCTCTTACACACATGCATACACATCATTGAAAGAATATAGCTTCCCCAAACTAACTTTATTTTAATAGTGTTCACTTAAAAAAAATTTTTTTTTTGAGACAGAGTCTTGCTGTATAGTTCAGGCTGGTTTTGAATTTACTGTGTAGGCCAGGGTGGCCTTGAACTCTTGGCAATTCTCCTGCCTCCCGAGTGCTGGGATTACAGGCATGTGCCACCACACCTGGCCAAAATTTCTTAAGAGATTATATATTCTCTATGGAATTTTTTAAATAGTTGCTGACATGATAGAGTCTAGCGAGAGCCACCTTGTGGCAAAGTTTAACATTTTACATTTGTAAAGGAGAAGTTATAAGCAGCTTTAAAAGAAATCCGTTGGATGGCAAATTAAAAGGGGGTACTACTGTGTAAAAATTACAATGTAGTTTCTTAGATTTAACACTAGCTAATATTATTCAAATGTTTTTGTTGAGGATTCAAAAAAGCCTAGATTAAAACATATAAAAGATGATACATGCATTAATAAATTTATACTTAAAGTGCTCATTCCAATGACTCAGGTATTTCTGTTTCAGCAGTAATTTGGGCCTAGAAAATAAAAACTTAAAAAGTATGTTCAATAGTTTTTTCTTGATACAGTATTTAATTTTAATAAAGCTCAAATACATCATGGAATCATTAGAATTTATACAATGCTTGGTATATGCAAGATGCCTAATAAAGCCCTGTCCAATGAATGAATGAATGAAGAGGGAAGTGCTTAAAATCACACTCTAAATTGAGCATGATTTCTCATCACACCAATGCGCTTTTCAAATACTGAGTGTGTGTGTCTGTGTGTTTGTGTATGTGATTGCACACATAAAAACTGACTTAAGTGACGACAAAAAATTAGAAAACATGTTCACCATAAAGGAGTTTTTATTTATGCTGTCCGTCTTGGTTATTTGTGTCTATTCCCTTCATATTTGTTAATTCCTATCTTCTGAGTTAAAGATTACTAAAAGGCATTAGAAATGTACAAACTGCGCACTAAAAGTTAGTTGCTTATAAAATGCAGACTGGTTTTGTTCTGGAATATCTCGAGAGGTTCAATTTAGAATCAGGCTAGACTTTTCAACCAGTGATGGCAGGAGAACAGACAATAATGTGGAAGGTAGCAAAGAGGACAGTCTTTGAAAGGGAATAATATGGGAATAGTGATTTATATTAACTTAATATCTGCAGTGTGCCTAGACACTTTATATTGTCTCATTTAATCCCTTGAGCAACTCTCCAAATACTGTTCTTATTCTGTTTTTACAGATGAGGAATTTGAGTGGTTTTTTTTTTTTTTTTTTTTTTTTTTTTTTTTTTTTTTTTTTTTTTTTTTTTTTTTTTTTGGTGGTGCTGGGGATCAAACTCATGGCCTTGTGCTTGCAAGGCAAGCACTCTAACCACTGAGCTAAATCCCCAGCCCAGGAATTTGAGTGTTGGACAGGTACTCTATCTTTTAAAAAAATGTTACTAAGCAACTTTTTTTTTTTTTTTAATGCTTGTGACTTTGGTGAATCAGGAATTCAGAGAGTGTTGGCTTGTCTCTTTACAATATTAGAGACTTCAACTAGGTGACTTTGAAGGCAAGGTCTGTGATCATCTGAAGGCTCCTTCACTCAAAAATCTAGCATCTCACTGATAGTTGAATGCTTAGGGTGTCTATGTGGTATTTTCACATAGTTTTCATTCTCTATTCTCTAAGAACATAGTAGATGGATTACAAAGGTAAGTATTAATGTTGAGAGTTGAGACAAAGAGAAATGATGTGTGTGGGAGCAGTGTCAATTTTTAGGAGCAGGTTTAAACATTATGGCAGTATTAACTTGCTACATTCCATTTATTGAATGACTATGAGGAATACCCAGTCTCAAGGAGAGTAGGGAGAATCGATTTTTCTTAATGGAAGATTGGCAAGGTTGGAAGAGAAACTCTGCTGTGACCACTTTTAGAAATTACGGTTCATCACACAGAAGCTCAGAGAGGTAAGTGACTCTTTCAGTCAAAGAGCTAGTAAGTGGAACAGCCCTGGCCAGAAATCAGATCTACTTGTCTCTAACCACCTGTACTTGCCTCTTGATCTCACAGCATAATACAATGTTGTGGAATCAATAAAATTTCAAAAGAACTATTGAAAAATGAGCAGGACAATTAAATGAAAAACTTAAATTCAGAGTTTAAACTATTACAGAAGACTCTTTGTGCTTAAGATTTACAGATCACTTAACACCAGTTTTCACTCTTTTTTGTACCATTCTAATGGCACCTACTTACCTTTTATTTAAATAATGTTTTTTATACACATTTTGCAATACTTAACCACCTCTACCAACACATACACTCTAGCTGTTTATTTAGAGAAGGATCTTTATCTAATTTAGTTCATCTCTCTAACTTCATAACACTTATGAAAACCTGGCTCAGAGTAGACTCTTAGTAAGTGTTAGCAAAATTAGTAAATATAAGCTCATACTGGTATAAAATGGTACAATAGTATAACTTTATTACTGTTGAACTGTTCTAAGTCACACAGATTGTAGTTATTGTGAGGATCAGATCAGATAATTAGTGAAAGTGCTTTAGAATGGTAAATGTCAAATGTACTTTGTAGTTAATATGGCAGTAGTGGGTATAGTCCTGGAGCTTTTATAGACCTATGAGCATAACATGGAGATGTTTAGTTCTTAGTTTTTGACCCATGGCCTAACCTGGACTTTTAGGAACAAAAAATAAACCATGGGAAGGAAATCAAAAGAAATATAGTATTGGATAATAGGAAGGTCTCTTCTCAATTTGTCTGTGTATCTTTTATCGTCTTTCTAACATTCATCATCTATTTGTAATTTTAACATAATTATATAAATGAGATCATATTATTTTAACATTCTGTTTTGATTTTACTCTTAAAATGTATCTTAGAGATCTTTTCATGTAAGTACATATAGGTTATCCACAGTCTCTTATACTACTATGCACAGTTCTGTAATGTGACAATTATATTGAAATATTCCTGAATTTCTGGACATTATGGCATTCATATTTTTGTTGCAATTATAAGTAATGCTTCAATGGCATAATTGTGCATATCAAGAATTTCCATAGGATGGATTCTTAGAAGTGAATTACTGAGTACAAAGATAGGTTTGCTTAAATATTGATAGATACTGGCAAATTACTCCCTAAAATGGCTGTATGGATAGTATTTCTCCACATCCTTGTCAATGATGACTTTGATGTGATTGACTTGAGGAAATTGTAGTATAGTTGGTTAAAGAATTTCCATGTCAGTAAAAGAAGGTTTAAGGATAGACATCTATTTTAAAATTCTTACTCTAGCCCTAACTAGTGGTATTCTTAGACAAATTACCTGCCCATTTTTTTCTGCCTCATATTCTTCATCCATAAAATACAGGCAACAATAACGCCCTTCCTGAATTGTTGAAAAGAATAAATGAGATAATTACACATGTAAATTGCTTGATGAAATACTTGGAGTTAAGAATTCTAGTTAAATTATTTTTTCCTTTCTTTCATCATATTTTTCTTTAAACACATTATTAAAGCATAAATGTTATTTTGGCCCTTACACACCATATTACAAAATCCTTGATTACTTAATTTTCAGAAGATAACATTTCTCTTGAAATTATGATTTAAATTTAAAAGAATGCATGTTTAGAAGAATGCATTTTGATTTTGCTGACTTTAAAAATCCACCCATCTGCTGTGATAGTATTTTTTGTAACTTCCTTTGCATTACTCTCTTTGATTATTTAATAATAATCATTATATTTCTTCATATAATTGGGTTTTACAAAATGTATTTTTTTTTATTTTTTACCAAGAACATGTATTGGTACATTGTATACATAATGATCACATTCATCATGGTTATTTTGTACCTGTACATGATGTATCTTGGTTTTCCCTCTTCTTCCCCATCCCTTCCTTCTGCTCCCTGCCTTCCCTATTTACAGCAGGTTTATTTATATTTTTCTATTTTTTCCCTTTCCCCTTTCTTTCCTTTTTCCCTTCCTTCTTTTCCCCTTTACCCTTTCTAGTTCTCCTCTCTTTTGAATATTATCTTCCTTTTATATAATACCTATTATACTCCTTTGTCCTTATTTACACTTATGGCTTCTCATATCAGAGAAACAATTCGATGTATACTCATGAGTGTCTGATTTATTTCACTTAAGAGTATGTTCTCAAGATGCATCCATTTACCTACAAATGTCTCTAGTTTATTCTTTTTTATGGCAGAGTAGTACTCCATTATGTACAAAAACCACATCTTCTTTAGCCATTCATTAGTTGTTGGGCATTTGTTTCCAAGACTTAGCTATTACAAATTGTGTTGCTATGAATATGGTGGCGCATACGTCCTTGTGGTATGACGATTTTAATTCTTCTGGGAAGATCCCCAGTAGGGCAATAGCTGGGTCAAATGGGACCTCCAGTTGTAGTTTTTTTGAGGAATCTCCATATTGATTTCCACAGCGGTTGTACCAGTCTACATTCCCACCAACAGTGGAGAAGTGTTCCTTTTTCCCCACAGCCCCGCCAGCATTTGTTATTGGTTGATTTTTTGATAATTGCTGTTCTTTCTGGAGTGAGATAGAATCTTAACGTTGTTTTGATTTGCATCTCTCAAATACTAGTGATGTTGAACACTTTTTCATGTGTTTATTTGCCGTTTTTATTTCTTCATCTGAGAAATGTTTATTCATTTCAGATGGCCATTTTTGGATTGGATCTTTAAATTTGGGAGGTTTTTTGAGTTCTTTGAATATTCTAGATGTTAGACCTTTACAAAATGTATTTTAATAGTGCTATATTTTACTAATCATGAATACAAGCTGCAGTTTTCCAATTTTCATAGTAGATGTATCGCTTTAAGGTAATATTCCAAAAAACTAGAGTTTCTACCTGTTAATATAATATTTTTTCAAGAAAAACATGGACATTGTTGAAACTTCACCATTATATTATAACCCTTGATTGTTTTTATAAAAGTTGCTTGGGCTGAATAAAATTGTTCAGTTTGCAATGAGTTTTAGAAGAAATTAAGAGAATGGAGGTATGGGAAAATGAAATATGTCTTTTATTTGAAAAGACTTTGATTGTTTTTTCCAATCTAAATCAAATTATTATGGCAGTGGCTTTAGGCAATTGAAAAAAGGAATTATTCTCTGGAAATAATGATCTCATTATATAATTTAAATACTGTAAGTTAAACTATTAGTTTTTTTCTGCTGAAATAATTTAAGAGTGAAAATATTATTTATCTGCAGAAGTTAATTTTTTCTCAAAATTATATATAAGCATTAGAATTCAGGTATCTGATTCTTTATTGGAATTTTTGCTTGAATTGCCATGAAATATAATCTACCTATGCAAGGCAAGTGAAGCCCATATGTGCATATATATATATATTTTCATGAAAATATTTATAACTTTAGAAAATTTATTTATATAGAAGTTTCAAGAAATTACTTTTTAAATATCTAACTGATGCCATTAAAAATTTTAAGAATATAATCTATGTTTTGTATTATATACTAATACAAATCCTAGTACATTAAAAAAAAGACAAAGCAAAACATTATATTGGATATAGAATGTCTCAGACATTTACTTGTAAAAGAAATGCATGCTACCATATGCCACCTGGAAAAAGAGATATTTCCAAATATTTATTTTTTACTTTTAGGGAAAAATAATCTCTCTAGAGAATACTTTCTAGACTTTTTAATAATATAAAATAGTATGCAACTCCACCCTCAAGAATGAATACTAATTTTCTGAATCCATATGTCAGAAATAATTACTAAAGATTTCAATCATTTTTCTTTTTCCACTTACTGGTACATGGACCATGTAAATCATTATTCAAGTATAGCTTTAACTCTTACAGTCTTATCTTATGACTTCTACATTTCGGAAATGGGGACATTTGTTAAAAATGTTATAATACGTACCTGCCTGTCTATGTATATACCTATCTAGTTAAAATACCTACTAATCTAGTGTGCTAATTTCTCCATCTCTCATCAGTCTACCCACAGCCCATACACTATGCAGGTTATTCTTCCTTTTACTGACCACGATTTTTCTCTCTCTCCATATATATATATCAGGTATGCTTACTTCTCATTTTTGTGTAACATTCATTAGGTTGAATTTTTTAAATAGAGGCATTTGGGATTCAGTACTAATAGACTCACATTATAGTTTGCCTTTGGATAGTTATAATTGTTTCTTATTTTGAAACAAATCTTCCAAATTTCATCCAGTGGGCCCCATTCCCCTAAGAATGTTTCTTGCAATGCTGATTTCCTTTCCTAGCTCCATTGTTCCTCTTGCCTTTCATTTTAAACTCAATCCTTTCCTGTGGGCTTTCACATTCTGCATTGGGGCTTTGTTTTAGATACACATCTCTAAACAAAAAATATTGCTGCATACGAATATATGTGCATACCCTCTTTGCCTGGTTATTTTTTTCCTGTATTCTGATTGTTCATTTTTGTTCTCCACAAGTCTTACTTGCAAACAATTTCTAAAACTTTTACAGATGTTCATAACACTGTGCAGAGCAGAGGAAATAAAATTTGAAGGATAAACTAGTGTGATTAAAACAAACTCAATAGTCTAATTCTGATTCCTCCTATATGCCACTCTCAGATGTAAATTGTATGAAGAAAAGCTCTATTTGAATCAATTTCTCAAGCCTTTCGCTCACTCCATACCAAGGAATGAAGTGCTAATACTGTACTAATGCATTATAGACCTTTTAATCCATCTTGTCAACTTTATCTATCACTATTTTTTCATCAAACTCTTTTCTTTTTGTAGTATTGAGGATTGAACCAGGGCCTCACTCATGGTAGGCAAGCTATAACCTCAGCCCTTCATCAAAAACTAGCACATTACATCTTTTTTTTTTTTTTGTTCCTTTTAGGCAGGGTATTGTAAAGGGACCATACTGCATGTGTTTAGTCTTTGCTCTGTCACTTCCTCACTGTGCACATTGAGCAATTAATACAATTTATTCAATTTAACTAAAAAAGTGACCCTTATTAAAAAGGCCTAGTAATAACATCTACCTCATGGTGCCATTTAAAGAAGTAAAAGTGTCAGTCCATCTAAAAACATACAGAACTGTACATGAAACATGGTTAAAGATTCAGTATGGATCAGGAAAAAAGGGCAGGCATGCCTTGGGATTTTCCCAGGTACTATTTCTTTTCCTATAAATTGTTACTTTTTTTCCTCTCTTTGTCTAAGCCCTCCCTTTTTTCAAGACACATTTTGATCTAATCTTCCCTTCAATGACATCTCTCCTTCTGAACTTGTATGTTTCTCTTTGGTGTCGTTGATACTATGGTTAAGTAGGGTGACCATAGGAGACCCTTCACAGTGAAAGTGAGTGCTGTTGATAATAGCACTAGAACAACAGGCATAAATTGGGACTGACTTGGGCAAAGGGACAGATGGTTACCCCATGTGTAATGCAGCCTTAAATTATGAAATCTGTTATTATCAAATTAAAGCAAACACTATCTTTGTATACAAATTGTTATGGCAAATCTCCCATCAACTTAATTGTCAGGAAATGAGGATCATCAAAATGAATCCCAGCTGTTCCTGGCTGGTTTTCCCTGAGTGCTGGTTCTCATTTACTCAGGCACAAACTCCCCAGTTCCTTCTGTTGATGCTTCTTCATTTGATTCCCCAGTGTTGGCTTTCCTGACCTCTGATTCCTCAGGCAGCCTCTCTGCCTGATGCGGCTACATTAGCCACCTCTCCTGACTCCACCTGTCTCCTCCCCACCCTCACACTCACATCCTTCTCTGGGCAAACTGCGCCCACTTTTGTCATTCTTTCCCAACATGTATGCACAAGGCTTTTCTTAATTATGCACAATTACTGAAGCATCGTGGATACAAGAGGTTTATATCAGAGAATTTCTAACAACCACTGCCCAAAACTGTGCACACGACTGTGATCACTTATCGGCTCATTCTTTGGCTTGCTTTTAGCCAGTCTCTTCTGACCAGGGACACTTAAAACTCTGCCACTGGACCCAAATTATAGTTATCAGACGTCTTCATGCATCTCTCTGTCCAGAAGAAGACAAGTGTATTCTATATCCAAATTCTCCATCCCTATTCTTCAATTAAACCGTTAAAAAAAATGATTATTGACATTAGGGAAAACTGCCTTTTTCTGGGAAAACTTTCCCATTCCTTAAGGATATGGTGTACTTCTGTGTCCTTGACAGGATGATCAGAAGAGTCTGACATCTCCCTATTTCCCTGAAGATGAGTATTTAGCTTTAGTTATTATCATATTGTTACATGATATCTTCTGTTTCATCACGTTATTTGTGTTTTCATAAGTGTGTTCTGTATCCACAACTAGACTGTGTATCCTTGGGAGCAGCTGTTTACTTTTTTTAGCAAGTTTCTTGACACTGACAACATGTTTAATTAAACCTTTTGTGATTGATGAGTGATGAGAGTGAAGTGGTAAGGTAATACAGTACCAAACATTCTTGTTTTATGAAACAACCATTCCTTTCTTAACTATGGTCTCCTCAGTTTTAGATAGTAGTTCACTGTAGAATCTGCCAAGAAACTCTGGGTTCCCTTGACAGAACATTGAAGTTAACTGACCTACTCAATACATTCTCCTTGTGGCCCATGCTGGTTTACATTGCAACAGAGCTTCCCTCTTAGGACAAGTTGATCTTATATTCTTGACCTTGGGCACAGGTTAGCTCAAACTTTGATGAAAGGAGGGCTCGTTGGGAAAGCAAAATCCACAAAAGATTTTGCCGCAAAAATGCCAAGGCTGATGCTAGGTTCACCATGGCGATTTGTGTAAGGAAAATCCACCCTTCCAACAATGTCTTTCTCTTTATATATCTGTTAGTATAACTTCTGTGGACTCTGCTGGCAACTTTTCAGCTGTTTAATACGGTAATATTTCTCTCAAGTATAAATTTTCATCCTTCAACTGCAATAATTTTCACATAATAATATATCTTTGTCAGTGAGCACTTTAGGTGTATGCTTCTGGGATATCAAACATGACACCGAGCAGGGAAGGTCTCACTCTTTTATGAATACAATCTATCTGTCATTCATGCTGACCTGGTATCAGCAGCTATTTTACCAGACACTGTTGTTAGCACTTGCAGTTAACTACAGAGATATTCTCAGATTTTGACCTTTTAAACATGGAGGACAAAGAGAAAGAAACAGAAGTGGTGGAAAAGTAAAAGAAAAAAGGAATCATAACGAAAAATTCTACTATTATATATAGTACAGTAACTTTAAAATGTACATTTTTGATAAATATTTTGAAATGTTTCAAACAATTGAAATCTGTTATTTGTATTATTTCCCTTATTGTTACATACTTTTAATTTGCATTTTTGCTGGGCACTATAGTTTCTTTCTAGTTTTTGAGACAACTAATTAAATAACAACTTTATCTTTGCTGATAAGTTGGTGTTACTTATACTTTATTAAGAAAAGTATATTGGAAGATGTTGAATTTGATTTGATAGATTTTTAAATTTGTATTTATGGGCAATCATTGGGAGAATAAATATTCCCACTCTTCCCCAGGGTGGAACACAGATGGGTCTTAAATATTATATTTGTGTTATATAGTGCTACTATTTCAGAATGTGGCCTGCATTTCCAAATAAATGTTTTTCTTGTTACTGAGTTCTGGAATTAGGAACATTTCTCACCAGGTTATAGGTGTCTGCAATAAGCAGCAACCTCTGCCCTATGCCATAAACTGAGGGGCAGGAACCTGCAGCTGGGGATAAGCTGACTGCCTGCTTGCTCTAGGTAAGGTCTGCGTAGGTGAGTGGAAAGAGCAGACAAAGGGCTTTGCATACCCAGTTTCTCCCTTCAGACTCACCAGGCATGTAAGTCATTTAGAAAATAATGAAAGGAGAGGTGAAGAGGGTTAGAAAATACCTTACAGCAGGTTCCCTCTACATCAAAGAAAACATTAGGAATGGGTAATAAATATCCTCATCACTAAAGTGTCCTAGATTTTTGCTTTCTTAATCCATTGGGATTAGCTATTAAATCTTTGGTCAATCAAAGATGTGACCATACCATAGGAAAAGGGTACTGACTCTCAGGATGACCCTTCCTTTACTTCTTTGCGGCTGCTGTGTAAACACTAGTCATTGTTCTTTTGAGTACCCCCTCTGCTCCTTGGTAAACCATATAGGTTTTACATCCAGAAATCTCTAAAATACATCATAACAGTAGGCAATTAAATTGACTCCTTCAAGGCCATCCTACCAAGGCTGAAGTTTGCTTATGTGCTACTTTACATCCCAAATATGTCTAACCACTTACCCAAAATGACCTAGTAGAAGTTCTTAAAAGAAAGCAAATAACAAATCTTATGACATTATCCCCTTCCTATGATCAAATTCCCAGGAAGAAATTAGTTTGACACTTAATTCCCCTTCACATTGTATCCATTTGGTCCTTGCAGGAAGCAGATGGGACACTCAAACTGAAAATTGAGAAAAGCTTAATGAAAGGATTGTTCACACTTGTTTGGACACAGTGTATGAAGCTAACAAGGGGGGACAATACTCTGGGGTTATCAATAAGTGGACCTGTTCCCACACTACAGCTGAAGAAGCTTGAGAAGGTAAAGCCTAAACTGTACTTGGATAGAAGGATCCCAGTAGAAGCAGAAACCAAGAAGAAATTGTGTGGCCTACTTTTCCTCCTCTCCTATTGTTGCTTCCCACTGGCTGAATAGAGTGGGAAGTTAGAACAAAGGAGCAAAGTAGCACCCTGGGCACGAAGGAGGTAGAGAGTAGATCTGGAAGAGTAAGCAGAGAAGAATCAGCCTATAAATTTAAGTTTAAAGTGTAGAATGAAAGAAATAATGTCCAAAATCAATTTTTTCTTTCCTTTGTATTATAGGGTGTTAAATAAATCCATTCTTTTAAACTTAGTATTCTGCTCAGTTTCAGCTAGAGGGGTTCTAAGTGCTTGGTAAAGATGGGTTTCTTTTCAAAATAGCAGCATGGGCTATCTTTTACTGGAATAAATGTCTTAGCTCAAAGCCAAATGCTTTGTGAACTGTACTTTTAAAAAGTCTGAATGACAGACAGGACACACTGGGATGATTGCAGCTTTAGGTGTACCAAATGGCTTTCCAGTATCTAGATCAATTATAGATGACAAAATAGTGTTCCCATGATCTAGAACCCAGGGTCTAGTCTAATCATATGTCACTGCCAAAGATGAGGATGTAGGCTTAATGGTATCTGAGTGAAGAAATGCAAAGTGAACAAATAGTCTTGACTTAGTCTTGCTAAATGCTAGTCAGTTTATTCCAGTCAGAGTTCATAAACATAAGTGGGAGAAATCAGCAAGAGGCTAATTTTGTCATGACGGATAGTGGGGAAAAATTCACCTGTGAGTAGTGTCCCTCCCGCCCCCAATTATAGCATGTCAGATATTATTACTGGTTTTCAAAGTTTAGAAATTCTTAGTTGTGGATGGAAGCTTCAGATGGCAGATCTTATTTGAGGAGATCCACATTCAAAGCCTGTTATTTTTGCATTTCTCCTTTGTACTCTTTGTCTATGCCTGAAACTGATAATGTGGCAGCAGAACCTTACAAGTGTAGTGTAGCCCATATAAAATTCAGGTGCATTATGTGCTAGATGTTCTCAATACAATTGCAGCAAATGTTCTACCTCTCTGTATAAGAAGATTGTTAACTACACTTGTATTGTTGTTTTGGTCACACTTGCTTAGGAAGTTGCACCTGTATAGACCGAGGTAAAGAAGCACAATCTTGTGTCCTGAGCCTGCTCTAGTTGGCTATAGGTCATCCTTTGATGAAAATTACAACCCCACATTCCTTTTAGCCAACATATAATTTAGTCCTGATGACATATCCACAAAGAAAGCCATAAAGAGTGGTCCATAAAGAGTAGTCACCACCAAGTGAAAAAAATACCAGGAAGTGTAAAGTTTAAGGCCTTTCAAGACAAAATACACAAAAAACAATTGCACAATTGCAAACACCTATATGGCCTGCTATATATTTCTACAGTAGACAAGGCCAAAGCTGAAGTCAGGTATCATAGCTACTCCAGAAGCCTTAGTCACTACCTGTGTATGTCATTCTCCCAACTTTTAATGCTAATTTCTGTTGTAAGGACTCTGGCTCCATGCCCCCAAAATTTCCTTCCTCAAAAATAAACATGGGCTTCCTTGCCCACTATAGGGTAAATCCTGAGTTGGAGCAGTAAATAGTGTAATTTTTTTGGGGGGGAATTTGGCTTCCAAAAGAAAAACAAGAGGAAGGAGCCAGGTAGCATGTGCCTAGTTTCTCTCTAGCAGCCAGGAGAACACACTACTATGTCTTCTGCATTAAGGAGTGTAACTGTTTACCTCAGTTTCTGTCCCTGTGGATCAAATTCTGCAATTGCTCTGCAACCATGTCACCTGTGACTGAGCCCTGATAAGAGAGTGTGGCTGGCCCGTTCCTGCAGACTTCTCTAATGGACAAACTTGGCTTAAGGTCTTTTATTTGTTTTGCCAACCCTCTTTTGGAATGGCACTATAATGTGGGACTCTTATTAACCTATTCTCCTCAACCTGCATTACATTACAAAGGATTTCTCTCCTGTTCTCTGGCTTTGTTCCCCTCCTCCTTCATAGGCTTTTCCTCCAGTAAATCTATTGCATGTCTAATTCCGTCTTGCATATACCTCTCAGAGGGCTAAACTAACAGACCTTTCGGACTCATCAGATTGTTAGGTAATTTTATCCAGCTCTTTCAGGACTGAGTAAGGAGAATGAGAAAAAGAGTATGATGCTAATAAATGTTCCTCCTCTGGAAGATGAATTAGAATTGAGAAATAAGCTATCCTCTCTATAGTTTTATTATGAGAAGATAGAGAAATTATACTGTCTCATCTTTTGTTTATTTCAAATATGTCTATATCAAAATATCTTTGTGGAGGTGGCAGGAACAGAATATTCATCAGGCCATTGATGTGACCTCATATAACTTTTCTTAGTCCTGAGGAAATACATCTGGTTAATTTAAGCAATTAATAAAATGTAAAGAAGTCATGTTTATAAATTTCAAATAATTGCTGTTTTAGCTTACAAATGCTGTGGCATCCTGAGTCTTTCTCTCAGCACCTTTATACTACTTGGTTAAAAATTTGAAGATCTATTCAGTTGTCCAGCCTAGAAATTCAGATTCATGTCTTTCCTTCATGGTCCATAGTTCAGCAGTCATCAAGCCCTAGAATATATGCTTTAAATATATGCAAGATCTAGTTCCTTCTTTCTGATATAGTCTTGCCATCTCATTTGACCTATTTAGTGTCTGTGTGACAGCTTTTCTGCCTTCAGTTTCTTCATCACTCTAATAGATTCTTTTTCTAATGTATAAATTCAATTACATTACTCCCTTGCTTAGACATAACTTCCCATTACTTATCTATAAAATGAAGTTGAAACTCTTTATCATGATGCAAAAAGTCCTTCGTATTTGACCTCAATCTCTATTTAAAGAATCATAGCCATAAACTCCTGCTCTGTATCCCCTGTTCAGGTCATATACAGTTAAGGATAGTCCTGATACTTGAGGTTGTTTCACTTCTTTGTATATTTGTGAATGTTTTCTGTTAGACTTTGAGTTTTATTTCTTCTTTCCACTTTGCTCCATTTCATGAGTTCCTCTACGTTCTTTAAAGCCTGGCTCAAAATCTCCTCCTCTGAAACAACTTCCAGTATTTCTCAGGCAGAATGAATCACTTTTAATGTTTGCTCTCAAAGCACTGTATATATAGACCTATTGTAGTGCTTTTAAATTATATTTTAATAACCTTTTCCCTGTGACTCTGTCCCTTTGATTGTGAATGCCAACAAGAGTAGACACATGGTAATTTCATTGAAAATTTCAAGATTTCATAATAAAGGTGTTTGGATAGAGTCAGTATTAAAGTATAGTTCTTCTTTAAAATTATACGTTGTTCAATAAATAGTGAACAAATAGTAAATAATATATAATAATATGAATTAAAGTAAGAGTCTTGCCACAACTTAATTTCAATATCATGGAATCGTTCAGCTTTTATTCACAGACCTGGTACATGCATAATTACTTAAATTATATGATTACGCCCAAGTATCTCTTACAAGCCCCAAGAGAAATTTTATCTTAGGGTATAGTGAAGTTAAAAGCCCCAAACCTATCTGATATTTTATACTTAGTATATCTTTCTGGTTTTCTGGTTGTTTTCTTCCCTTTCTCTCTTTTTTTTTTTTTTTGTAGCTACCTCTCTTAATCGGAAGAAAAAGTAACCAATATAAACAAAAGATCTTAAATGTAGTTGAATATACTTGCTAATTTTGAACTAAATTAATACAGAAAATATTAAAAATGTGCATATAGCTGATTAACCATGAACATATTTGAGCAGCATTAGTGAAACATTCATGTTGAGTACAGATTCATTTTCATTTTAGCAACATTTTAGTTGTTCTTACTGAAAGAGGGGATAAAACATATGAACTTTCTGGATCTCAGTTTCCTTAATTAGGAAATAAAAGTGTTGGGGAGGTTTATTCGTTCACCCAAGAAATGTGTACATGCCAGATGCTAGTGTTGAAATTCAAAGATGAGAAAGATACATAGAGTGGTTATACAGAGTTTCTGTCTCCTCGTGGCTTCAAATATACTGGTCAATTTTAAGTCTTTTTCTTTTTAGGGTCTCATAAATCTGATACTACAGTTTAAATTAAATGAAAAAAATTGAAACGTTACTCATGTTTTCTTTTAAATTTATTCAGAAGCACATAATACTGCTTTATATGATTAAATATTTTAATTGGAAGACAGATTTTATGGTTGTCTAATGATAAACATATTGCCACTATTTTGTGTAGTAATTAGTTCTTTCTTAGCTTGAAACAACAGAAAATTGGTCAATTTATTGACTAAACGTGGATTTGCATTTTGTCAGGTATATGCATTTTAATTCCCAGTATTTTTTATAGAAATTTCAGTTATGAACCCATGTAAATGAGATATCGCATAACTGTGTACAATTTTTATGTTTTTATGTATCAGTTATTTAAAAAAATAAATTTGAGAAAGACCCTTAACATCAGTTGCAATTGAAGTGTGGCAAAACTACATCATAAAAGAGGAAGTGGGATAGGAGATATTGTTCTGGCAATCTTTGGAAAGTACAGGGAGAATTCATGAAATATCTTTCTTTGAAAAGGACTGCTACACCCTGAAAGGAGATTAGTTAAATCAAAAGTGACCGAGATGATACTAATCGGAAAATTTAAATTTCCCTGTTATTCAGTGGAGTGTGGTTTATGGAAATGATTATATTTGTTCTCTTTTCATATATCGCCAGTATTATATTTGTATTTTGTAATCCAACTCTGTTAGTCTGATTAACTTAGGTTTAATTGATACTGTATTCTTTGCCAATGATTTTTTTTTTTTTTTTGGTGCTGAGGATCGAACTCGGGTCCTTGTGCTTGCTAGGCAGGCACTCTGACCACTGAGCTAAATCCTCAGCCTGTGCCAATGATATTTTCATAGCTAGCTTATATTTCCAGTACCTACTGCAGCTTCAGCTGTCCACCAATAAGCACCTCTTCCTTGATCTGGGATCAGACAGGCTTCTGAGTACCTCTCAGTGGTGATTAGCCATTTCTTATGATGGTCAACAGTTCTTCACCTTAAATACTGTCTCTAATTTCTTTAAAAACACAATTCTCTTCCAATGTGAGTACACCTTCAGATTAAACATCACTTATATTTGCTTTTGAAGATGATGTCTTTCCTTGTTAGCCCCAAGTGATTATTTTTCATGTCCTTTGCCCACAGTAATTCTTGTGTATGTCTGTTTATTTACTAATTTTTGCTTTTTAATTGCTTTTTCATTTGATGAAAAAAATCTATCCAGCTGTGATAACGGAAATGCACAGACTCATAAACATTTATTTAAATTGGAAAGATAGATGGCTGTTACAGAGTAACCAAACAGAGCATCATGTAAAGAAACTTTTCCTCAGAATGTTTTGGGATGGAAGTGGAGGGAGTCAAGCACCCGTGCATGTTCCTGGAAATGGCTCCTACATCTGAAGGCCTGAGAAAGTTGAGAGATCCAGGATTGCAGCAGCAAAGACCTAGTGCATATTAGGATCAGGGGGGCAGGGAATTCAAGAAGCTGTCTGCTTCTCTCTTCATTTTGTCTGAATTGAGACACAGTCCAAAGATGAGGACTTTTAAATGGTACGAGCAACTTTAGTTTCTGTATGTCATTTATGACTTAACATTTTCAATTTCTATTGTAATGTTAATGTACATTTATTTCTATACTTTTAAATAGGATGTGTCCTGTGTGTTTTAGTTATTTTTACAGTTTTTAGAGAGGGCAAGAATTCAAGGAAGGGACTTTTGACATGCATATACAAACTCTCCTAGAGATTACAGCTATAATTAAGAAGACAAAAAAATGACCAACACTGATGAGGGTGTAGAGAAAGAACACGTACGTATTGTTGATATGAATGTGAATTGCTACAGTATGGAGGTTCCTAAAAAAGACTACAAATAAAAAAACCTAAAAGTAAAACTGTAACATGATGCAGCTATCCTGTTACTGGGTACATGTTAGGGGAATAGAATTGATATATCAAAGAGATACCTGCACTGCCATGTTTACTGCAGCACTATATATAATAGTCAAGATATGACCCAAATGAACCCACTGCTGGATGGAATGGATAAAGAAAATAGGGTGTGTGTACACAATGGAATATTATTCAGCAGTTAAAATAGAATACAGTCATGTCACTTGGGACAACATAAGTGGAACTGGAAAACATATAAAACACAATATATCAGGCACAGAAAGACAAATGGCATATTCTTGCTCATATGGAAGCTAAAATAGTTGATTTCATTGAGGAGAGAGTACACTAGGGGGTCACTAGAGGTTAGGAAGGGGAGGGGTACAGGGTTAGGGAGAGATTAGGTAACAAATCAAATCAAAATACAGTTGGATAGAGGGAATCAGTTCTAATTTTCTATAATAGAGTGACTGTTAGTTCATAGCAATTTGTTATACATTTTATAAATAACTAGAATAGAGGACTTCAAAGTTTCTCAGCGCAAAGAAATGATAAATGTTTAAGGAGATGGAAATGCTAATTACCATGATTTCATCATTTCGTATTGTATACATGTATTGAAATATCACACCATACCCATAAATATATTTAATTACTATGTGGCAATAAAAAGAAGAAAAAGCCCTATTCCTTATTTTACACACTCTCTCCCTCTCTATCACTCACACACACACACACACACACACACACACACACACACACCCCTACCTCTTATTGCTTATAGTATTACTTGCCACAACAGGATGTTGTTTTTTTTCCTTGTCCTTTAAATTCCTCTTACTGAAGTATGAAAAGATGTGTTAGAAAAAATAATTCCAACGTTTCCCTCTAGTATTATGAAAATATTAGTTTCTCTTAATTTAAGGTGGTGATGAAGAATAATAAAGAATCTATAATTTAATTTTGCACAAAATGATTCTCATGTTTATCTACTTTCTACCTGGTTGCACAATGACATTTATGAAGAAATAGTACTAGGCGATTTCGACTATTTCTTAGGCGTAAAGTTTTAAATAGATTGAGGAAAATCCTGATAAAATTAGTGAAGTGGTTTTCATTAGAAAGGTGGAAAAACTTTTGTACAATAACATAACACCTCAAATAAATGTAGAAATAGCCCAAATGAATAAATGTGGAATTAAATTATCCTTGAAATCCAGGCATAAGATGTAATTTAATTTTGCTCTATGATGCAAATTCTTCATTTTTGTTCATGTAGAAGAATAGAAAAGTAAGCTAGTAAAGATGGTAGAATACTTTAAATAGTCAATTGAAATACAAATAACTAAGAATGAAGTGATATGTATAAAAAAGAGAAGAAAGACTAACTCCATTTGATAATTATTTTGAAAGATAATAATTAGAAAAAAGTATCTAAATATTTAACATTTTTCCAGATTAAAATGTGTTATGTTAAGCTGTATTTTAAATATTTTGTGCTGTTGATTTCATTTGAGATTTTACTTAATATTACATTATATAGACCAGTAGCTGGGAATAGCTGAAGAATAGCTGAAGCACATTATTTTGCAATCCACTTAACATAATATTTTCTTTTAAACGATCTCTTTACTAGCAAATGTTCTGCAGTATTTTTCTTTTTAGAACAAAATTCCATAAGTAGTTGTTTACAAATTTTTACGCAGAAAAATTTCTCCCAAACAATAGTGTATATAAACTGAATTTATCAACAGATTTAAAAATTGATTAAAAAGTTGCTGGTGGGTCTTCCTATAGTTTGAATATGAAGTGTCTCCCAAGAGCTCATTTGGGAAAGGCATGGTCACCAGCCTGTGGCTCTGTTCTGGAACCTTCAGGAAGTGGGGCCTAGTGGAAAGAAGTTAGGTCACTGGGGGTGCAACCTAGAATGCAGTATCAGAGCCCTGGCCCCTCTCTCTTCGCTTCCTGGTATCATGAAGCGAGCAGCTTTGTTGCCACAATGTTCTATCTCATCACAGGCTCTAAAACA
This sequence comes from Hystrix cristata, assembly GCA_004026905.1. Lineage (NCBI taxonomy): Eukaryota > Metazoa > Chordata > Mammalia > Rodentia > Hystricidae > Hystrix > Hystrix cristata. The sequence goes on along the minus strand of PVJO010001286.1, from coordinate 35,265 downwards.
GGGAATCCAATTGATCATGGATTGACACTTCTGAAACTGTGGGCCAAAATGAACTTCTTTTTAAATTGATTTTCTCAGGTGTTTTGTCACAGCAACAGAGAGGTGAATAACACGTCTTCAGCCCAGTTCCCTTGGCTATTTAGTTCTCTTCCTTTTTTCACTCAGCAAGCCTCCTTATATATCCCAGAACTCTGCCACTTAACTTATTGCAGAAAGTAAGTCTACACTGTATTAGGTATATAAATGGGCCCATTCGCTGTAATGGCTTGTGTTTGGATGTCCCCTCTAAGCCTCATACACTCCTAGGTGGGGCTTTTCAGAGGTGGCTGGATCTAGAGTTGTAATGTTGGGATTAAGTATGTGATGCTGGGATTAAGGACGAATGATGGGATTACGGGTGTCCAGCCTCAGTTGTGAGTGCTACCCGCCCTAAGAGTGGGTGGCCTGGATGGAGTATAAGGGACAGAAAGAGGGCTGCTGCTGTTGCTTCAGCTGCTGCTATTGCTTGTTACTTGCTTCCTTCTTCCTGCTCAGTCACACTCTGACTGTTTCTCCTCTGTGATGCCCCTCGGCCAGGCCAGCCTGCCTTGGAGACAGCCAATTATGGGCCGAAACCTCTAAAAACTGTGAGCTAAAATAAACCTTTCCTCCCTTCACCTTGGGTGTTGGGTATTTTGTCTCAGTGATGAGAAAAGTAACTAAGACATTCACTCATACCATGATGATTGTTTGGGAAAGACAGACATTATTTATTAAAATTTCTCTTATACATATATAAAATCCAGATGATTCTTTTCTTCTTATTAGATATGACATTCTTATGTCTCAAGGAAAGTGACATGTGAAAGAAAGGCAGACTAGTTTAGAATTATACTCCTGATCACTCAGAAACAATTAAGTGAACTAGGAAGCTTCTAAGTAGGAAAATTGACGAATATTCTGATGTGGATGAAATAAAGTGTTTTTCCCAAGTTTGCTCAAATCACTGCATTAAAATCCTGACTAGAATCAGATGTTTGTGAAAAACACAGCACTGTTGATTTATCAAAAATAGCAGGAAACATTTTATATGGGGTTATTTTTATTGGATGTCTTTCTTTTGAAAGATTTAAAATGACTAGAATTTCAAATGTGGGTGTTTCTCTGGATGTTAATGAACTGTTTAGATTTACTCAGACAGGGTTAGCAGGAGTTGGAAATCTCTCCAACATGTTTGATGGCACTTTTATAATGTGTTTGTCTTCACAGAATGTTTGCCACTGTGTACCTTCCTGAGAAGTAGTCATAAATACTTGACTGATAGGACACAGAGCTACAAAGCTAAAAGATGTCTTTGTTGACAGTATCCATAGAGCAAAAGCAGACTTACTAGTTGTTGTTTACACGTTTTTCTGTCTTCCCAGTTTTCTGTCATCTTTAGTCATAAGCACTGTGCTGCTTTCTCTGAGGATGTAATCTCAGATTTATCATACCTTTTTCTCATTGCATAGTCTAGTAGTCAGCAAATCAAGAAAAGTTATCACTTCTCTTATCCTACAAATGCATAATTATATTTTAGCCCAAACTTTCATGCTCTTGAGTCAGAATTGGACTATCCCAGTGGGAAGCTGAGTAAAGGCTTGCTGCTTCACCGATTAGTTTGTTTTTCTAGAAAGGGAGAAACTGCAACACTAACTAACGGAAACAATCATTTTGCCTTTGGTAAAGACATCACACTGGATATCGTTAATCCTTGAAAATGTTCAAGCTTGCTTGATATTATAGAAATTATCCATGCCCCTGAGTGGTTCTTATTTCTATTTGTGAGATGATGGTATAATCACACTGTTCTAGGAACTTCTGGAGAGAAACAAAATGTGGTCTCTTACTTTATAGACTTAAAGATTTTTTTTTGAGAGGTAGTTTTGTATAGTGTTAAGAACAGACTCTGTAGCTAGACTTCTGAATTCAAATCCCTCTTCAATTACTACATGTATAACCTTACGAAACTTACTTAACTTTCATATTCCAGTTTCCACACATCTTATATGAGTGTCATAGAAATCACAATCTCATATAACTGTGAGAAGAAAATGAATTAACATTGATAAAATAGAAGTAATATTTAGGCACAAAGTACCTAGCACTCTGTGTACTTGCTGTTATAATCAGCAAGACACTTCTTTGTCATTTTATTTCTCACTTTATATATTTTGGGCTTATTGAGCTGAACTTGAAGAATGATATTTCAGAAAATGTCCTTCCCAGTGCAGTACTTCTTTTTTCCAGTTGATAGGCTTTTGCATTGTGTGCGTAATGTGTTGCATTTAAAAGAGAAGGAACTGAGACTGAGGATGAAACCAGTAGTTTGGTATCTTTCTAATCATGCCTATAGACTGGTTTTCAATGGCCATGTGTAGAAGATTGATGGAGCTTTTGCTCCAAGAGAGATCTGGAAATATGCCAGACTAGAGGCGATGGTCAGAAGCTGAGAGAATTGTTCTATGTGAACAGTAACAGTTAGTTTGGAATGCTGCAGAATAGCTTCTGGGGGCTGACTTTATTAATTAGCCATCACTGATTATACTTCACTCTAGTCTGCTTTCCTAGTCCAAGTAAATTGATACCTGTTTAACACTGGGCACTTACAAACAAGAAGAGAAACCCATTTGGTGGGTTTGTTCCCAGGCTCGATTTGATCACTTCTGGCTCCAGAGTACCCTCAGCAATAGAATATCCTCTCCCTGGGGGTGGATAGCTGGAGTGGCTCCCATGTACACAGCCTCATCTTCCCAGTCCTGGAGAATTGGGAAAGGGTACATTCTGATGAATGGGTAACACCAAGTGCAACAGTCTTGTTGGTGAACAGAGCTCAACCTCTTGAAGCATTTCCCCTCTGTCTTGCCAGGGACTTCTGTCTGTCAGCATAGCATTAGGATCTTACTGGTTCCTGTCTCCCAAGGCTGGCTCTCTGAGGTATGCCTTACTGGATTGTTTCTCTCTAAACCTAGGCAAAGACTAAAGGCCTCAATTAACAAATCAGAATATATTGTTATTATTTGTGTAATTGTGTTATTATGTTTGAATTTTAATCAGTCTAGTAGTATATATACATTCTCGAAAATTAGTTTAAAAATCTTATGATTGAACACAGCAGTTTCTCACTCCTCTCTACCCAAATCCTACTGCATGCACTTCTTTAGCTCTATCTTGTTTAATTTTCTTCATACTTGTAAAGACGTTGCTTCTACTGCTGGCTTTTGCTTTATTAATTTAGATATCTCTTGGCTTCTGTTGCTGTACTTAAGGATGTATTTTATTTACATAAGACTCCTCTTCCTACTGCCTCTCAATATACTTTTCTCATTATGTTTGCTTCTCACTATCAATATTTAGAGTATTTTGACTGCTGAAGTACATGTGTATTATATCATGGTTATGTTTCATAGCTTTTACAATATGTTGTATCTTTTGGTATTCTTTACTCTCCTGTTTTCTTGGTTCTTATGGAGTTGTATCTTTTCATTTTTTACTGTAAATTTTGAGTGAATTGTTCTTGCTTTGTGAAAACATGTAACATTTTCTTTTTACACTTGTGGTGGTCAGAAGCATACAGGACTTTCTCCAAAATAGACCACATAGTAGCTCACAGCACATGCTTGCTTAAATGAGAAGAAATTAAAATTATTCCATGCATATTATCAGATCATAGTTCAATTAAATTGAAAATAAATGACAAAAGAAACCACAAAAACTATATAAACACATGGAAATTAAATAATACCCTCCTGAACAATCAATGGGTAGGAGATGAAATTAAAGAAGAAATTAGACAGTTTATACAATTAAATGATAATGCCAGTACAACAGACCAGAATTAATGGTATGCAATGAAAGCAGGCTTACAAGAGAAATTTGAATACCCAAATCAGAAAAACAGAGTGAGCACCAATAAATAACCTAATGTTGAACCTCAAGGTTCTAGAAAAAGAAGAGCCAGTTAAACCCAATGCTTGTATGAGGAAGAACATTATAAAGATCAGAGCACAAATTAATGCAATTCAGAATAAGAAAGCAATACAAAGAATTAGTGAATTGAAGAGTTGGTTCTTTGAAAGGTTAAATAAAACAGACAAACCTTTAGCCAACCTTATAAAAAAAATGAAAGAAAAGACCAAAATTCACACAATTAAAAGGGCAAAATCACAACAGATCCTGTGGAAGTACAGAAGATCATCAGTATCTACTTTGAGAATCTGTACTCTAATAATATGGAAAACTCAGAAAAAATAGGCAGATTCCTAGACACATATGAATTATTAAAGCTGAATCAAGAAGATATAAAAATTCTAAATAATCCAATATCAGTCAATGAAATTGAAGAAGTAATAAAGAAACTATCAGCAAAGAAAAGCCTGGGTCCTGATGGATTCAAAGCTGAATTCTATAAGAATTTTAAAGAAGATCTAATACCATCACTCCTCAAACTCTTTAATGAAATTGAAATGGAAACAGTACTCCCAAAGTCATTCCTGGAAGCAAGTATTACCCTGATACCAAAACTAGAGAAAGAGCCAACCAGAAAAGAGGACTACAGGCCAATCTCCTTAATGAACATATATGCAAAAATCCTCAGTAAGATACGTACTGGTGAAAACAATGCAGCAAACGTCAAAAAGATAATATGCCATGACCAAGTAGGATTCATCCAGGGATGCAGAGATGTTTCAACATACACAAATCAGTAATGTAACACGCCACATTAACAGAACCAGGTATAAAGCCCACATGATCATCTCAATAGATGCAGAAAAATCATTTGACAAGCCCATTACCCATTCATGAAAAAAACTCTAAAGAAAATTGGAACAGAAGGTATTTATCTCAATCTGATAATAGCTATCTATGACAAGCCAACAGCCAACATCATACTAAATGGCCAACAACTGAAAGCTTTCATTCTAACTTTCATTCTAAAGTCAGGAACAAGACAAAGATTCCCACCATCACTTTTCCTGTTCTGAAAACATTAGCTAGAGTGATTAGACAATTAGACAAGAGAAAGAAGTAAAAGAAACATGGATAGGAAAAGAAGAAGTTAAATTATCATTATTTGCTGATGACATGATACTCTACATAGAATATCCCAAAAACTCCACCAAAAGACTCTTAGACTTAATAACCAAATTAGGTAGCATAGCAGGATACAAAGTCAGCATTCAAAAATCAGTAGAATTCCTGTACATGAATAGCAAACTCTTTGAGAGAGAAATCAGGGAAACAACACTTTTCTCAATAGCACCAAGAAAAAAGAAATACATAGGGATCAATCTAATGAAGGAAGTGAAGGACCTATATGTTGAAAACTAGTACTGTGAAAAAGGAGGTTGAAGAGGATATCAGAAAATGGAAAGATAGCCCCTATTCTTGGATAGGCAGAACCAGTATTGTGAAAATGGGCATACTTCCTAAACTTTTATACAGATTTAATGCAATCCCAATCAAAATACCAATAGGTTGCATCATAGAACTAGGGGAAACAGTCCTAAAATTCATATGGAACCAGAAGAGAACTGGAATAACAAAAGCAGTTCCAGGCAGCAAGGGCAAGGCAGGAGGCATCACAATCCCCAATTTGAAATTGTACTATAAAGCTACCATGATAAAAATAGCATAGTACTGGCAAAGAAACAGACCTGGAGATCAGTGGAGCAGAACAGAAGATGCAGAAACAACTCCAAGTATACTCATCTGCCTTATGTTTGACAAAGTGGCCAAACACCTTTACTGGAAGGAAGATAGCTTCTTTAATAAATGATGCTGGGAAAACTGGCTTTCCATATGCAGAAGAATGAACCTAGGTCCATACCACTCACCATGCAATAAACTGAAATCAAAATGGACCAAAGATCTAAACTTAAAAACAGAAACACTTAACCTGCTGGAAGATAGAATAGGTAGAACTCTCAAAGACATAGGTGTAAGCAAAGACTTTATGAATAAAGCCCTGATTGCACAGGAAATACTACAAAGACTCAATAATTGGAATCATATAAAAAAGCTTTTGCACAGGAAAGGTAGCCACCAACAGAGTGAAGAGCTAACCTACAGAATGGGAAAAATTTTTTACCAGCTACTCTTTAGACAAAGGACTAACATCTAGAATATATAAAGAATTAAAAAAAAATCAGACCACTCTGAAATTTAAAGACTTAATCCAAAAATGGGCATCTGAAATGAATAGACACTTCTGAGATGAAGAAGTACAAACAGGAAATAATTATATTAAAAAACGTTCGACATCACTGGTCATTTGAGAAATGCAAGCTAAAAAACAACACTGAGATTCCATCTTACTCCAGAGAGAATCACTGTCATCAAGAAATCAACCAATAAGAAATGCTGGCAAGGCTGTGGGAAAAAGGAACACTTTCTGATTGTTGGTGGGAGTGTAAAGTGGTACAACCATTATGGAAATCAATATAGAGATTCCTCAAAACACTAAACGTAGACGTTCCATTTGACTCAGTTATTCCCCTTCCTAAAAGAGTTAAAAACATCATACCATAGTGATATATGCATACCCTTGTTTATAGCAGCACAATGTATAATAGCTAATCTTGCAATCAGCCTATGTACCCATCAACAGATGAATGGATAGAGAAAATGTGGTATTTATATACAATTGAGTACTATTCTGCCCTAAAGGATAAATTTGAGTCGTTTTCAGGTAAATGGATGCACCTCAAGACCATAATATTACATGAAATAAATCAGACACACAAATTTAAATATCCCATTGTTTCTCTTGTGTGGGAGAACCAAAGGGTAAATAAGGAGCAAAATGGAGGGTAGACACTGGGAAGTTGGAAAAACACATTCAAATGGGAAAGAGAACAAGGGAAGGGGTAGGGGGAAGGGAAAAGGGATTAAAAAAATAGAATGGAAAGTAAAAAATGGGAGCAAAGCATTTGTAGAAGGGGAGGGGAAGCAAGCTTGAAAGGAGGAGAGGGAAATGGAAAAAAAGAATTAAGACAGATTATGTGCAAGTACATATTCTCTGTGATGAATATGATCATGTGTGGCAAATACGTGCTAACAAAAATAAAAAAATACACAATTACAAAAAAGTTGCAATTCAATAATTTAAGTCTATTACTTGTTTTTCCTTTTAAAATGTCAGGTTTTCGGCTGGATAGTCAGCAATATATTGATGAATTATCATGTTTCTTTGGAACTTATCTTTAGGCTTTATAAAAAACTATATTAAAATTTTAAGGTAGATCTTTTTCTACAGCTAGCCTAGGTCTACTCTTAAGATGTGGCCTTTCTGAAAGATGTCAGCTGAATGCTGGTGGTGTTCCATGAGGTCTCTCCACTCTTGGTGGCCAGAATTTCTGCTTTTTACCAGCAGTTTACAACCACAATAATATTCACTTTGTTTAATAAATAGCTAGCCGTTATTCTTTTCCAGGCTTTCCTGAGTCTAACTCTGTGTATGCACAGCTTCAGAAATTAGTGAAAATTTTAAGATAACTACGAGATAAGACTATGAAGTCTGTGTAGGTTTCTTTTCTGCAACACTCAGGCCCACAAACTCTAGCCTCACTGGCAGCTCTAAACTTCATCTTTGCATCCTAAGTTTCGGAATACTGCTTAACTTCACTTTCCCTGGACTATTGTGTAGAAAAATTTTCCAGGCGAAAATGAAGGGCAGTTATTGGACTTACTTTGTGTGTTTTCTCTTTCGCAGGGATTGGAACTAAGTGCTGCCTTCAAATGTTGCTCTGTATATTTCATCCTATTTTGCACTCATTTACCATGGAGAAATGGTCTGGTACCGGTTACATTATTATGTTTGAAATTAGAAGTTTTCCCACTGGTAACTTGATTAACTTCATTTGAGTATTTCAGAAACATTCCAGATGCAACATGTTTAAGAAACACACACACACACACACACACACACACACACGAAAGTCTGGTTCATTTATAGAAGTTGGAAACTTAGAAATAAACTTTTACTCCTTCATATTTCTCGTTTTCTACGGCCAGTGAATTACCAAGATCCACAAAACATATCTTTTGAATTTAAACTTCTCTCCATAGACTAATTTACCATTTTAGAAAAGCCTCCCAACTGACTAAAGTTTTTCCCAGTCTGTCTTCTCCTGTTGTTTCTAAGAGTAAACTGGATTGTGTTTTTCTTTTCTCAACTTCCTACTTACAGTCTGTTGATGGCTTTCTATTGGCTGCAGATGGTGAAAAAACTCCTTAACATGGCCTTTTAATCTCTGGATGTCTGTTTCTTACTTATCATTCAGCTGTTTGGTGAAGCCATTCACCTTCTCCTCTTTTTAAAATTTTAAAAAATTTTTATTCATAATATTTTAAAAATATTTATTGTGGGGAACTGGTGCATGTCCATAACACATCTCAATTCTTTTTTCCCTTTTCCATCCACCCCCCTTTTGCCAGCATCATATTCGTTTATTTATAAGTCCTTATAAAGTTAATTATCATACATATAAATTAACAACTCTCTTCACTTGATTCTGTGGGACTTTGTTCATGCTATTCTCTTCCTAGGAATGATCTTTTTTCATGTATACACTTGTTGAACTTCATCTCATCCTTTAAAACTCATGCAATTAATATCTTCTTTAGGGAAAATTCCTTAATCTTTTTGACTAGGTGAAATTCCTCAATTAATATGCTGAAATAAATTAATATCAGGTAAACTATCACATTTGTGTGATTTTTTTTTGATTCATGTCTTCATCCTTTACTACAGCAAGAAACATAAGAGTTGTTTTGTTGATAATTTTATTCCCAATATTTAGCAAAATATCTGAAATAGAAGTGATAGAGTAGTATTTCTTGAATAAGCAAATTTCCTGCTTTAAATTGAGTGTGGTATATATTGGTACATCACTGCTCATAACTGTTTTCACTCTGAGAAGTGTAGATATAATTTGCATTGTAATATAAAATTCGTATCAGTTGTCAATGCCAGAACCGTCACAATACCTTTTTTTTTTTTTTTTTTTTTGGTACTGGGGATTGAACTCAGGGCCTTGTGCTTGCGAGGCGAGCACTCTAACCACTGAGCTAAATCCCCAGCCCCACAATACCTTTTTCCAAATGAATGAAGTCTCCTTTTATCTGACTTCTGCATATAGCAAGTCATAAGTGAATATTTAAAAATTTCTTGCTGTTTCCAGAATCAAAATGTCAAAGTTCAAAAGGGATGTCAGATGTTAAACATACACATAAAATGAATAACTTCTAAAGTTCTGTTCAGCATTAGTATACTATTGTTCTTTGGTACTTATATTTTCTTATGTTTGTATGCCATGCTCTAACCTAAGAGCTTTAAAAATGTTGACTCATTGAATTATCAAAACAACATTATGAAGAAATTATTATTATTCTCATTTTGTAGATGAAGAGAAAAGGGCATCAGTGCATTAAACAATGGTCTAGTATTCTACAGTGGAGTTAGGATTCAACCTAGTTTGTTTGGCTTTAGAAATTTGAATATTTCCTTAGCCTTTCTCAGTGTGTCTTCCAGAATCTAGCCTGCTACTTAAAAGGCATCATAACTTGACAGTAAAACTTTGGCCTTTCACTGTGATAGAGTTTTTTTTTTTTTTGGTGTTGGCCATCGAACTCAGGGCCTTGTGCTTGCGAGGCAAGTGCTCTAACCACTGAGCTAAATCCCCAGCCCTCAAATTTATTTATTTATTTTTTATTTTTTTATGTTCACACTTTATGAAGTATTTCTCTTACCTCACACTTTCCCTGAAGAAAAAATTGTGTTAATTCTGAAATGTTTATGGGGCTTAGGAAATAGTCAGAATTTAAGAAATTCTATGTGACCCATTAGATTAAATGAGAGGAGCCAGAAAATTAGTTAAATATACTCAATTTGGTAAATGGGCTGTCTTAGGATTCAATTTTAAAAATCCTCATATGCAGAATTCAGATTTTTGTAGAGTTGGCAAGGTGTCAAACCTTGTGTAATAGTTGGAGGTCTCATTTCAGCAGTGGCCTCAGAATAGATTCCCTTTAATGAAAGTTAAAAGATAAAAGGCAAAAATTTAAATAGAGCCTGCCTTAATGTTTCGTAAAATTGCCAGATTGCCAGATGATGCTTAATTGAAAGCTCAGGAAATAATGATGAGCCACCTAATCAGGAAAAATTTATTTGGACTAAATTCCTGGAGAAGGAAGTTGCCTTAACAGTGAACAGGAAACTGGAGACACTTAAAAATTAGACTTACTCTGAAAAAAAATAACACTAGTAAACAAAAATAGGCATAAAACTAAAACATAGAATCTAGCTGTCTAGCTTAACATGCTACTACATTATTTTTGAGAAAGAATGTTAGAATTTACTAGACAAGAAGTTGTAAAAAATGAAAAGTAACTCTCTCTGTACTTAGTAGTGGCTGCTAAGTCTTTAATCAATGTCTGTTATACATTTGCTGTACTTAAGAATTAGAGCTTGGCAGGCAAGGAGTCCAATTTTCTCATAACTTGAGGGAGAAGAAAAGTGTGATCAGGGAACTAGAAATTCTGTTCTGGAAATTGAGAGTTGCATTGCCTGTATTGTAACTGCCATCTTAACCTCTGGGTATATTTTATTAGAGGCACAAGGAAAGTTTCAGAGATCTTGTAGAGTTGTACAATAAAAGTGGTTACTCAAATTTGTATTTGAACCAACTAAAATTATATATTTAATTTCTTATTTGTATTAGCACATTTTAATTGCCCAGTAGCCATTTTGGCTAGTCACTATACTATTGAAAAAACAGATGTACAACATCTGCATTGTCATATATTTCAGAATGTTGGACAGTAGAGATATTGAATATTCCCATCACAGCAGAAAGTTCTATTGCATAGTGCTGCTTTGGAGTATTTGTATTTGGCCATCTCAGTTCTGTTTCAGAACACTGAGATCTTATTCAATATGTCTGGAGTCTACAAGTCCTATTAGTTTTCTACATGGACATTGTAGTGAAAATGCTTTTCCATTATTCACTTCTTAAACCTTAATTTTCTAATATTAAGACTTAATTTACAGGGTTTTAAATGATTAATAAAGTGAAATAAGAAATTGGTCTGACATCTGGTAGATCCTCATTGAACACTAATTTGTATTCTTTATAATTTAATCTTGTTTTCAATGACAGGAGATCATGGTACTTGGGAAATTAGAAGTTTGTAGGAGAAATGTATACCCTCTGAATTTAGAGAATGCCTGTTTTAACCGCAATGTGACCTAAGCATTATTCCATTTTTTAATTTTTTATACCCCTTCCATCTTGTTTTCTCTATTACTTCTTCAGGAGTATACTCACGTATTGGTCACCATGCCCTTTCAGACCATTCATTCTGTACTTGTTCGTACACCTTCAAAATTTGACAAGAGTGGCTTGCTGGCATGTCAGACATCTTTCTCTCTCTCTATCCTTGTTGTGTAATTGTAGTTTTATCTACTCCTGTGATCAGATTCAATTACGCTCATCCAGCCCAGTGACTACTCTTCTTATCTGCTGGTCCTTTGTTGTATGAAACCTGAAGTGCCAGGCTGATACCCTAGATTAAAGTTCAGTGGGACTCTTGCTGTTTTTCCTGGTCCATCAAGAGGAAGGAATTCTCAATTCACAGAGCACAGAGTTGTGAAGCAGGAAGCAAAAATTTTCTAACAGGTTCACAGGGAGTCATATAAGTCATATCATCTCTTCTTCAGTTTCGTAGCTCTCAGACCAAAAGTTTGTCTCTAAAGTCACAAGACTATTATCTGTATACATATGTGTATGTGTACGTACATATGCATACTGCCTTCTGCAGAATGGTACCCCATCCTTGCAGAATATGTTCTCTGAACTAGTGCCTGAGCTATAACTTCGTCGGGATTTTCTCTTTTTTTGTGAATGTAGAAGAGTTTTGCATGTTGTAGTACGGAGAAAGACCACTCGATCCCAGGTTCCGGTGCCTTTTGAGGTACCCTCATCATTATGATGTAATTTTTTTGTGAGACTCCACGTTGATGGAACAAACACTCTTTAAAGTTTTGGATAATGGTACAGGATAAGGCTTTCTGGGTAGAAATGATAAACTCTTTTGCTTAACAGATGCTTGTGGCAGGAAAAAAATGTATCATTATCCTTTCAGAGTAAAAGCTGTCAAATTGTCACAAAGTACCTCCTTGTCTTCTTGACCTCTATCTTTTACACATAGTCTTTAATTGCTATTCAGTCACTTTCAGCTTTTTATTATCTTTTTTCCGAAGCATCAGTTTTTGCCAGCAATAATAATCTAATTGCATTGTCATTATAATTATACTACTTTCCCAAAGTATCTCAAATGGCAATGCTCTCCATATGCTGGTGTATGTCCTTCCATCTATGTTATCCCAGTACACCATCAAAGTTTAATATGTACACTGTTACTTTGCCACCTTTTGATTGTGTTCCAAAATTTAATAACTGTTGTGGGTCAGATTCCTTGGGAAGCTAACTCTGTGATGGAGATAACTGTAAAGGAAGTTTACTAGAAACCACTTTCAGAATTAATAGCTGTGGACAGAGCTATTAGTTTTAGCTAATGAAAATATAGGATGGACTATTACTATGAAATTTCTGATGAACAATGAATAATTTACGATATAAAATGCACTGCCTGGGACATAATTATCTCAAATCCAAACTTAACTGAGTGTCCTGCTTTTTATGTGAAATCTCTATCTGTGGAGGGAGGAAAAGCAGCAAGAGTGGATGGAGAAAGAAGTGGAACTAAGCAGAACAAATGTTAATATTCAGCAGCAACAAAGGCCTCAGCTGATTTTTGGGGACCCTGAAGTTGGGGGAGATCTTCACCCTTGTTTCAAGTTTGGACAAACAGACAAGATTTCATATCCTTGTATTGGCTGGTCATTGCATGCAGACTGTATCTTCAGCTAAGATTAATTTATTGAGAAGGCTGGCAGCTGGGGGCTGTCAGCTAGGAGCTTTCCCAGAAGTCAACGGAAAACAGTCCTGAAGGGAGTACATGGGTGGTACATCAGTAGATCTATTTAAATCATCATCATTTTGAGAGATATCCCTGTTTTTATCCCCTCTTAGATGAATGCTCTCAATGTTATGTGACAGCTCACACTGAGAAAGAGGCCATCAGTGACAGTACCCTAACCAGGGTCTTTGTTGCTCTTAAAGGGTCTGGATGAAGGCCATCTCCTAGAATAAGGCCCTTGCTGTCTGTTTCAAACAGCTTTGTACTTCCTTCCCAAATGCTATGACATTCTATGGCTCAGATCAGGTTCCTGCTGATGCTTTGAAAACCACGTAGGAACCTTGCTCAGAACAAGGCTTCTTTGTGGTCTTAGATGCTTATTCCTATGTTCTTCTTCTGATACTAGAGGGAGTCAAGATCCTTGATTAAGGCTGAACAGTCCTTCTGTGTTCTTGATTACATCTTGACCTCTTTTTTCTGGAAACATAATTTATCTGTTTTTCTCTTTCTCCTGTATTTTTAAACTCTTCTCTTTGGCTTACAAGAACCAAACTTTCATATACTAAAGGCATATTCTGTTGACCTCTGTCTTTTGTTAGATTCAATTGAATCAATTCTTTTTTCTTTCATCCTTTGAAAGTGATCTAATCTCGCTGTCTACACTCACTTGCTGAGAGAGTGATAGGCTACTAGTTTTCCTAAGCCTAGAAAGTATATGTCTATAGAAGAAACATGTCTAATTCATATTTGTATATCCTCACTTAGGATTGGCACATGATTTGTTGAGGAATGAATAAGTGATGATTTCATTGATTTGACTTTGGAACTGAGCTAGATAATTTCATACACCTACCACTAACAACAATAAACATTTGATTTTCCTTACAACTCATTTAGTATGGCTGAATTCTTTATTTGAAAATCAAAACATATTGCCTTACAGCTAATGAATCTAAGTTTAAAGTCAAAATATAATATTTTGGTAATGTATTTGTTATATATGTGCTATCTTTTTAGTGGATAAATATTTGTTCTTCACTTCTTCAGAAAGTTTCAGTGAGAAATTCTGGGATTCCAGATGAGGGATTATGGCATCTATAATTTTTTTTTGCATCTATAATGCAAATACCTTCAAATTTTAATATAGCCAAAGAACTCTTGGGTTGGGTTTTAAAAATGTAGTTTACCTTATCTTATATCCAGAGATTCTGATTCAGTAAATTTGAATAACAGCTTGGAAATTTGCATTTAAAAAGTAGTCCTCTCAGAGATTCTATTGTAAGTAGTAGCTAATGTCTGGATAAACACAAAACATTATGTTTCACTGCTAGAAGACATTGATTCTTTATGTTGTGGTTGCAGAAGTGTAGTCCCACAGTTCTATAGAAATGGATACTACAGTTGCACTTTGACTAGATAAAAAAAGTTGAGGCTTGGAAGAGTAACAATTAGAAAAACCCTCAGCCAGGCATAGTGGTATATGCCTGTAATCCCAGCACTGGGGAGGCTGAGGCAGGAGGTTTGCTGTGAGTTAGAGGTCAGCCTGAGCCACATAGTGAGTTCAAAGCCACTATGAACTACATAGCAAGACTGTGTCTCACTCCTAACACTCCAAATAGAAAAAAGAAAGAAAAAGCCGCTTCTGAAATAAAGAACTTGCATTGGCTATATGAATTTTAATGATCTGAATACACTTGATAGTTAAGCAGCTAATGGAGATTGAGTGTGATGAACATTATCATAGAGACACACACACATAAGAAGCCTGTAAAGCAAGTGGAAGAATTCTCTTCATTATATTTTAAAACCTTTCGCTAAAGAAGAAAACACTTTTTAAAATTTTGATTTGGAACGCTTGATTCCAGGAGGAATAAATTGGCACTGAAAGCTCATGGATAAAAGGCTGGAGGGAAACTACTGTAATCGTGTACTCAGCAGTCACTATAGTTAAGAGCAAGTTTTCCCACCTGATTGCACCATTCTAAATATTGTATTAAGTCAGTTACTTAAGGGTATTTTAGGGAACAAGTTAATGGGCAATCTTGTCATACTATATTACATGCAGCAATCATGCTGTGTGAATTGCTGTATCAGAGAGAAAATTTTGAAAAATTGAACCAACTTAGAGAAAAAGAGTTAAAGCATTGCTTTTTCGTGTAAAGAATACAAAACATGGAATGTTCTACAGATGAAGAATATTACATTTGGCTTATGTAATGGGCAAATAATTTATTGATGACATCTCAAAGGTATATTATTTTGAATGGAGTTGTGAATTAATTCATTGGTTTTTGGGGTTTTTTTTTGGTTTTTTTTTTTTTTTTTTTTTTTTTTTTTTTTTTTTTTTTTTTTTTTTTTGTGCTGGGGATCGAACTCGGGTCCTTGTGCTTGCAAGGCGAGCGCTTTAACCACTGAGCTAAATCCCCAGCCCAATTCATTGGTTTTTATTACACTAAGTTTTTGGTATTGTGATTTACACTGTATATTTGTAAACTTTCCAAGAAAATTAACTATTATCTAACTATCTATTCTTTTTATCTAATCTGTTTACTTACCTTTCCATCTCTCCATTTTTCTATAAATCTACTATTGCAATATATTCACAAATCTTAAAAATAAAATTGTTCAGGAAGATGGTCTTTCAATTCCAAATGGTTTTGAAACTATCTCTTGCGCTGTACACTATGTTTGGCAGAATCTTGAATCATTGTCAATCAGGTTGCTTCAGGTAGTTAGGGTGGTGTGTCAACTTGTTTGACTTTGGGATTCACCAAAGGGATTCCTGGAGCACACTATTGGATTGGTCATGGAGGCATAGTCTCTGAGTGGAGCTAGCCCAAGAGAGAGGCCATGTAGGCTGCAACTGCAAAACCAGGGGCATGGTGCCACCCAAACCCTTTTTTTTTTCTTTGAATTTTATTTTAATGGTACATTTTAGATGTACATAGTGATAACATTCCTCATAGGGGATTTGTACCTGTAATGACATATCTTGTTGCTTCTTTTTTTCCCATTCCCCTCCCCTCACAAAAGCTTTGTTTCCATTTTTTCCTTCCATTTTTATTTCTCTTGTCCTCTGTTCCATTCCCCTTCTCTTGTTCTCTTTCTCATTTGGACATTTTCTTCCCTTTCCCAATATATTATGTTTTAGTCTTTATTTACACTTTCAGTTTCTCTTCATTTTACAACTCTGTGACTACTGGTTGCCAGATATGGAGCAACAGGCCTTAATATTTGGCCTCCTAGATTTTGGTCTTGCTTTGGTCAGTTTCTTTTCTGTCCCCGATTTTTCCTCTTTTGGAATGGGAATGTTTACTCTATGCCATTGGGCCTTAGGATTATACAACTTGCGTTTTGAGTTTTACAGAAGATCAGAACTATGAGTTTGCCTTGAGTCTCAGAAGAGTCTTGGACTTGGACTTGGACTGTTTAGTAATGCCGGCACTGGTAAGATTTGAGAGAAAGACTTATTGCATTACTGTTGTACTCAGGCCAGTATTATGTTAGGCAGAATTCTGAACTTCCTTTTGTCTTTATTTGGAGATTATGGTTTAAGGTGATATGTTTGTTGACAAGTTGGTTGTGTGGGGTGCAAACTTGATTGGATTGGGAATCTACCAAAGGGATCAGTGGAGCCCACTAGTGAGTATGTCCATTTGGGTCATGGAGACATAACTTTGATGTCTCTGTCTGGCTCCTTGTCCCTTTTCTCTGCCCTTTCCCCTTCTCTGTTTCCTTGCTGCCATAAACTAAACATCTTTGCTTCACCATGCCCTTCCACCATAATTTTTCTGCCTTGCAGCCAGGTGACCATGGGCTGGATGCCTTTAAAACATGGACCAATTTAAACTTTTCCTTCTTTGTGTTGTTGACTTTTGTGTCCAACAGAATTAGAGTTGATCAATACAGTTCTACTCTCTATTCCTGAGATAATTCCTTCTTTTAACCAAACTACTGAGGGTGTTATTAGATATCTGTTTCAAACTTCAGTAAATAGTGAAAATGTAATTGCAACCATAACACTTAGAAACCATACATATAGAAAAGCAAAAAACAGATGTCAAGTTGAACATAGAGATAGGTATTAACCACTTACCAGTCCAATTATTTAAATACAAGATCACCAAAAATTGAATATTTTTTATTAATTTTTATAAGAGAATATAACAGGAGATATAAAAATGAAAATTTTATCTAATTTAACCATTACAAGAATCAACTGGTTGAAATGACACCTGCTGGAGCAATGCTCAGGATAGTCAGCATGTAAACAAATGTACTGCCCGAGTGATGCTAGGGTAAACTGTTAAGTGATTAGGAGCCCACTGAACCAGGATGATGTTATACCTCATGGCTTTATCATCTCCATTTTCCATGCAAATCTCTATGCCAGTCATATTTAGAGCCTTCAGAGTGCCTATGTTCCTTCTCTTTTTCTTCCATTATACTTTCTTCATGCATAGAGATGAATTTAAATTTAGTGTTGTTAGCAAATCCTCATTAAACTTAAATCTCTGCAAGTAAATTCCTAGAATATGTTTACTCTTAGCTTTGCCTTTCCAGTGCACTGGTTAATTTTGCTTTATCCTAATTGCCTCCTATCCCAGTCTCAAGTTTTGTAGGCTGTTTCCAGAAGAAATTAAACCACACTGAAATTCTGCTCTGTATTGGTTCAACAGATTGTTTCCTTATTTTTAGCAATTATCCTTTTTGGATACTTAACACATATATTTTACCTAGAGTAAGAGAGTCTGCAAGTAAAGGGAAACTCTTACAAGTCCCAAGATCATAACCTTGAAAAAGAAATATTGTTATCTTAATTGGTAACAGATACATTTTGACTGAGGCATTGTGAATGACTTAGTAATTCTGTTGGAAGTTATTGTGATCAATATTTTTTATAATTCATTTTAATTCTCATTATTGCATTGCAATTATACATTCTTATGTCCTATAGTTTAGATCTAAAGTGTTCTTCAAAGGCCCACGTGTTGAAGACTTGGTCCCCAGGATGGTGCTACTGGAATGTAGTGGAACTTTTAGGAGTTGGGGTTAGGGAGAGGAAGTTAAGTCTTTGGGGCCATACTCTCGAAGGATAGATTAAGAATCTGGCCTTTCCTCTCTTTCTTTGCTTCCCGGCTGCTATGAGATGAATAGATCTCCTCTATCACATGTTCCTTCCATGATGTACTGGGTTGCTACAGGCCTAAAGTGCTAGGTGAAATGGCCATGGCCTGGAATCATGAACCAGAACAGATCTTTACTCTTTTTAAATTTATTATCTCAGATACTTTGTCACATTGATGAAGATCTGACTAAAGCCTTATGCTTTTATGAATTTTGATGAAATACTTGATTTATTGATGACCTGGATCTTTGCATTTCTTTTAGCTTGTATAAGAGCATGGCCTACAGAATATTTAGAAGTAAAATTATTCTTATTGTGTCAATTTTTATTTTATTGCTAATGAAATTGTATATGGATAATTTTATATTAATTACTTTCATTATTTACCTCTTAAGAAATTTTATTCTCGATTTTACATGTTTGTTTTTGTTCATGTCAATAGCAAAATATTCAGGGTATTGATTTGTTAATCGAAGTTATATGCCACTGTATGTAAAGCAGTCTTTTTGTTTTATATTTTATTTAAAATTATTTAATTTAGATTGTAATAGAATGGTCATACTAAAAATTCAAATAGTACAGAAAAGTGTATAATGCAAAGTCTCACTGTGCACTCTTACTTGTCAGAGCAATCGTTTTTAATGGTTATTATTAGGTCTTTGGTTGGTTAATCCCATAACTCTAAATAACAAGCTATATTTTGAAATGCCAACTCTAATATCTCTATAATGGAAGACAAGTATTTAACCCACACTATTCAATCCTTTCCTGTCCTCTCAGAAATTAATATAATTATTCTTTGTTAGCTATCTTTTTAGCTTTAAATATATATACATAAGTGTGTCAAATTCAGACATGAACCCTTGATTTTGCACTAATGTTATTGCATGGTTATTATGTAGTACTGTTATTGTTTTGAGCATCATTTGTTCTTCTGTTAATCTATAGATGGACTTGATATAAATATGTCATGCTTTATTCATATGCATATGTGCACAAATGTTCTACATATTGTCTACATTTTCATAAATATCTCAAGATTTTTTTATAGGCTGATTCTAAATAAATTTTTTTATTCTAATGTTTTTAGCTTGGGAACCAAGTGGTATGCTAGAATTCTCTTCCTAAAGTTCCTCTTCCATGAATTTTTCATAAAAGATAGTTTTGTGTTGTTCGTCCTGGCATCCTTTACAGTGAATTTCTTTTTGGGGCCTAGTGACTTCCTATTATAATTTGGACCAGTTATTGTCAAGAATTGTTTTACAACTGTCATCTTTGGTCTTGTTTATGGTGAAATTCTGGGACAGCTTACTGCTTTTGATATTCCCAAATCATCTTCTTTCTTGTTTTTTATTCTTGTTCAAGTATATTTTAAAATGAATTTTCTAGAAAGAATAATGAATCAGTGTTTTGAGTTTTCCATACCTTTGAAAGTATCTTCAATTTAGACTCACATTTGATTTATAATTTGTCTTCATAAAGAAATGAGGGTATAATATGGTTTTCTGTAGAAATTTGAAACATTGCTCTTTTTGTATCCAGCAACTTGTTGATGTTGATGAAAAACCTGAAGTCACCTGGTTTTTGAGCTGATGCATTAGAAATTTTGATTAGTTTAAATTACTATTTAATTTAATTTTCAGTACAATTCATTTGGTAATAATTTCATTGTTATTCTGTCAGTTCCACTTAAGCTATATAACTATCCCAACTTGTGGGATTTAAATATAGCATTTGACAGAATTTAAGAATAATTTGGTTAAAAATGAGTTAAAAGGCACTAAATTAAGATAGGCATTAAATTGAGATCGAATATGCATAAGCCCTGACTTACTGCTGATGCCAATGGAACATAAAGGTCTTATGTACATTATCTTTTTCAGCTATTCCCCAAAGTAGATATTGTTAGGAAAAAAGGAGGAAAAAACAAAGGTATGAGTTCAACACAACAGGTTTATTTCAGAAAAAACCTAAGAGAGACTACTGCAGCACTTAGAGCAGAACGGAAACTCTTGTACAAGCTATAAGGCCTTGTGTAGATATGGTCCTGAGCATAAAGGGGGCTATGACAGGAAAAGGTCGAAGTGGAACTTTCGAGGGGGAGAGTTCAGTGAAAAGGACTGTGGCACCTGCCAGGAACGAGGTATAAGAAAGTATAGGGAGTGGTGATTGCCTGTTGGGAGCAGGGCTGAAGAATGATGGGAGTTACAGTGTGTAGCCATGCTTACTGGGCCTTATTAACCCATGATTATACATCTTTACTACGTATAAAAGCACAGTGGGATGGACAAGACTTAAAGTGGTCTCTGGTCAGCCTAGGATAACAGTGGTTGGATTCTTTCAGATATTATTAAGTAGCTGAAATTGTTGGCATATACTTATTCATAATACTATCTTATTGTCCATTTAATATATTTTAGCTCTGAAGTGGTAACTCTTTTTTCAGTGTTGATATTGTTTGGGGTTTTTTTTTTTTTCTTTTCTGGTGCTGGGGATCGAATTCAGGGCCTTGTGCTTGCGAGGCAGGCACTCTAACCACTGAGCTAAATCCCCAGTCCCCCTGATATTGTTAATTTGCATTCATTTTCTCTTTTTAAAAATTTCTGAATCAATATAGCCAACAGTTTATCGATTGTGTTGATCTTTACAAAGAAATAACTTTTGGGTTTTAAACTGTTTTTTGTTTTTTTTTTTTTTTGGTGCCAGAGATCGAACTCAGGGCCTTGTGCTTGGAAGGCAAGCACTCTAACCACTGAGCTAAATCCCCAGCCTTAAACTTTTTAAATTTGTGTTATTTCTACTTTTATCTATCATTTTCTTTTTTTATATAAAAATAACACTTTTATTGGTTACATATAATTTTACCTATATTAATATATATTATAAACTTTAAGAATTAGATATAAATGACTGTGTATTTTACCAAGAACAATCTAGGTTATGGCAGCATGTTCAGTGAGAATTATTTAAGTCCTGCACAGTTATTGTATATCTACTTTCAGACAATCAGAAAGTCATCATGAAGGTTTATGTCAGCACATGATACAGTAGTTACCCCTGTACACAGTTAAACAGAAACGAGATACATATTCTCTTTCCCAGTAAATACTCCTTTTTATCACAGACATAGCCCCCAAATTATTTTACTAATATAGTGTACGGAGTTTCATTTTTTATCCACAAGAAGTGTCTCAAGTAACTTTCACTCTGAAAAGCTAGAAAGGCAGAAGACAGCAGCAAAACGCTGTTCTGGACTTTGATTCTTGGTTTTCTACTTTTGCCTAAAACCCAACTTATAATTAAAACTAAAGCATTCCCACAGTAGACTTATATGTTGACGTTAAACCAGAGACAGAAAATGTCAAATAGTTTGAGCAGATTTTGGCAAACCACAGAAATAAGGGACTGCGTCAGCAGCGAAGCCTTCTGTGTTAGTGTTTCGTGGTGAAGAGTTGATGCAGGTCATTCAAATTTCTCATCTCCTTCCACATCTTTCAGACTCAGGACTTCCAGCGAACCTTTGCCTTTTGTTTCCTTTTTTATTAGCTCGTCAATTTCTCTGAAGCAGCCTGGGTCGATGAGACATACCATTTCCAACTGTTGGCTGTAGTCTTCACTTTCTACAACCTTGATCAATGGTTTGAGCTTAGCTTTTCTTTCAGCTTTTTCCCTTCGTTCACAGGTAGGATGAACCGAAGCCTCATGTGGGCACGTTCTATCTTCATTTTCTCCTTTAACTGCTTTATTACTTCCAAAGCCTGCTGCTTTGTGCTCTTGTTAGGTTTGACTGAATAGTGGATGTCCTTCATGGCTCTCTCGATGAGGATGACAGTGTATGGTCTCTTTGTCTCCGGGTTCACACATTTGTCTGCCACAATCGTTGCAATGTCCCTAAACATCTGTTCCAGCTGTGTGTGCCTTTCTTTATCTGACACCTGGACCTCTCCTTTACTCAAAATCTGCTTACAGATTTCAGTTTGGTCATCTGTTCCAAACGCACTGATGAGATCTTCCTTCTTTGCAACCTGACCTTTAGAGACATTTACAAACACCGAGTGGGTCTGGAGAACTTCATCAAGGTCTTTTTCCACGCCACTCCGCCAGCCTACGACCTTGTTTTTGTAGCAGGCGATTTCGAAGCGCTTTCCGGCGTGCTTCATCCGTACGCCGGCCACATTGGTGAGGCGGGTCTGGTTGGTAGGGGTGAAGATCGACATTGTGGCTGCTCAGGGACTTCTGGTCCAGCAAGCCAGGGCAGACCCGCACCTTGCTGGAACGACCCGCCGGCTCGCGGACCTGCAACCCCCGCGCAGCGCACGACATGGCTACTCACCGTGGACCTCCGCCACAGTGCGGGGGTGACTGGGACTGATTTTTTTTTTTTTTTTTTTTTTTTTTTTTTTTTTTTTTTTTTTTTTTTTTTTTTGTGGTGCCAGGGATCGAACTCAGGCCCTTGTGCTTACAAGGCAAGCACTCTAATCACTGAGCTAAATCCCCAGCCCTATCATTTTCTTATTGCTAGTTACTGTTTGTTAGCTTTTCTTTTTTTAGCTTCTTCAGGTACAAGTTTAGGTCATTGAATTTAGTCCTGTTTTATTTTCTCATACAAGTTATACATTTCTGTTCATTCATTTTATTTTCTAGTGCAGATGTTTACAGTTACACAGTTTACAGTATAAAAAAGTACTGTTTTATTTGTACTCCACATATCTCATGTTGCAGTTTTATTATTACTCGGGATATAAACAGGTTTTTACTTTCTTTTGAAGTCTATTTTATCTGGTATTAATATCACATCACTCTAGCCTTTTAGTGTTTGTTGTTAGCATGACATTATATTTTTCCCATTTATTTATTTTCAACTTACTTATCCTTCATTTTAAAAGTGCATCTGTGCTACAGCCAGCACACTACTGGGTTTGCTTTTTTAAAATTCAGTTTGACAGTTTTATTCTGTTAGTTAATATGCATAGTCTACTAACATTTAATTGTTCATATTGTTTTATTTACTCTTTTCAATTTATTGTTCCCTCTTCCTCACTTGCTGTTGGTTCCTCTGTTTCTCTTTTTCGGCCATCTTTTGACTAGCCAAATATTTTTTAAAATTTCACATTTAACTTATCTACTACTATTTTTACCATACTGTTTCATTCCTTGCCCAAGGAATTACAACATATTTTTACATTTTCACACTGTATCTAAAATTGATACCTTATTACTTCACATAAAATGTAGGATTTGAGTGGTTTCTCAAACAGATAAATATGTCTTTAAGAATCTAAAGCCATGCAAACTCTTGCCTTTAAACAGTAGAATTTTTAAGAGTACAGGCTTATAGCAGCTTTACAGACTGCTCAAGGTAGAGCGGGATTAACATGATTTGATTTGTGGATGTGGTTTGTCTAATAGAATGAACCACACAGCATTTTTGAAAGAATTGTACTGATGGAAACATCAACACATTTTTCTACAAGGACTGGGATTAGTTAAAAATGAAATGAAATAACATAAAATGAAACAAATTGACCTTTGGACGTCTAAGTATTTTGGGCCCACAGCAGTCTGAGTTATATGCTTTCTGCTTCATAATTTTATCTAGAGTTAGTTCTGGATAAAGCAATTATAGACGGAATTAAGATTTATTCTGGGAATGTCTTTTATATTTTACTTAATGAACTCTACAGTTTAAGGCACATTTCAAGATCTGACATTTTTGCAATTTAAAGTAGATCACACAGTTTAAGGCATTAATTTATTTGAGGAGACAAGATTTCAATTTTCTTAATAAGTGTTTATACTAGATCTTTACTAACAACATCTATAAATAAATACTGATAAACATGCTAGCTGTGATTATAAATATCACAGCCTGCATTTTAAAAGTTTCAGAAATGTCTATTAACATTTACTAATTTTGGTTGTTTAGAATCATACTTTTCTAGAGTCTACTAATGAGACACTTAAAGAACAACAAAATTGTCATATATCTTCTTGTGAAGATTAGAGCTATCCATTAATTCACTAAAATTGAGGAAGGAATAGTTACATATGGAATACTAATTATATAGTAGATAAATTAATTTCAGAGAAAACATTTGTGGCCTTTTTGAGAAAACATTCCCGGCCAGACTGTTTAAGCTCATGACATATAACTTTGCAGTGCTCTTTTTAGTGTGCTCAGTAATATCATTTGACTATAGATGAAGGTATGTGAAGATGCTGAAGCCTTTCTCAAAGCCTTTCCCAAGTTAAAAAACTAATGTAAGTGTTCTTTTACAATTCATACTGTTGAAAAATGGTCAATTATCTAGATAAAATCATAATGCACAATCAATAGTGTAATTTTTAAAGTTACATCTGGGCACTTTCTTCTTGTGTGCAGAATGAACTAAAGAACTAAAACAATTTATATGCATAATTTAGACTAAACTGTATTTTTACTTGAAAAAAATATATCTAAGTAGCTTGAATTAGGGAGACTGGTCTTAAATTTTTTTGTTACGTAGACTGTGTGTATTACAGTGTGTATGGTGTGTTTGAATATGTATCTGTGTATATATCATGTGTAGCAAGCCATGAGGATTTTTTAAGGGGTTATACTTTCTTGGGGTTTGGCCTCATCCTTGTAATTCTGACTTTAATTGTCAACATAGCAGTCCAAGATTCTATATCAGCGTTTCTCATTCTTAACTCTTAGGCCTTTTGGGCTTTGTTGCATTGGGGTGCCTTGTGCATTAAAAGTTGTTCAAAGCATCTTTTTCATTTGCCCAGTAGATACCAAGAGTAATCCCCTTTGCACAGACAACCCAAAATGTACCCAGGTATTGCCAAATGTCTCCTCTGAGGAATAAAAAGATTTTGTGATTGTTAATTGTGGTATGTCCACTTGATTAGATTAGGAAATGTCTAAGGGATTAGTATAGTACAGTTTTGCATGTGTCTGGATGGGTCATGTAAGTGTGGCTTTGAGTACTATATGTCGTCCCTGGCTTCTTGGTCACTGGCACTGTTCCCCTGCTCTGCCTTCCAGCTTCAGTGAACTAAGCGTCTTTTGTGTGCCACGCCCTTCCACCATGATTCTGCCTTGGAGCCAGCTGACTATGGACTAAATCCCTTGAAACTTGAGCCAAATTAAACCTTTCCTCCTTCAACTTGTGGGTGTCAGTATTGGTATTGTGTTCCAGTAATGGAAAAGCCAGCCAATACAATGTAGTTATCAAAACTGCACCTGGTTGAGTACCACTATATGAACTGGTTGGTATGATCTCACTTTCTGGAACAATGTATAAGGATAACTAAACATCAAAACAAACTACTGTATTTTTATCTGTACAATATATCATGAGAAAGTTAATTGGAAACTAGAGAATGAGGTAAAATGATCGGCTTTGTTTTCATCAAGTTGTCTTTTAGTTCACATGGAGTTAGCATCAGTGAATGGCTGGAGAATTATTTTATTATACTCAAAACTGGAAAACATTTCCTGGATTCATGTTAAAAGGAATATATTGGATTTTTATTTTCTTTGGGTTGAAGAAACTGTAAGGCAAACCCACCGTGATCTTTTATAATGGTTGACTCTCATTGGAGTATTTCCATGTAATTTTATGTCAAATGAACAATTTGTCTTTAGGAACGGGGATTGGTAAAGTTAAAAGGAATGAAGGACTCATACATGCTATCATTCCATATAGTAATACTAGTAATGCTAATTGAAAGTGGGACTTTTTATTTTTGTAGGTTATACTAGGGTTCAACAAAATTTTTCTTTAAGGAGCCAAATAATAAATATTTTAGGATTTGTAGGTTAAATGGTTTCTTTCACAACTTCTCATTTCAGTTGTAGCGTAATAGCAGCCACTGACAATATATAAAAAATGGCATGGTTGAGTAGTAATAAAACTTTCTTAATCTAACAGTTGGTAGTTGGATTTGAACCGTGGGCCATAGTTTGCCAATGCTTGACACAGAACATCAGCAAGAGCTTTCATCTTTCCTTGTGTTCTTCCTTTATCCTATATTTCTCTCTCTTGCAATGTTAATCATTATTCAAATTTCTATTTCTAATTTCTATTCTGCTATAAAATATGAATATCATTTATTTGCTGTTTAAAATATAGTTTTGTGCAAATATATGTGTGATAAATAACATATTGTTTAATTTTCCTTGGTTTTGAGCTTTCCAAAATTGTGTTGTATAAAACAAGGATTACTGTGAAAACATCATAAATTATATAAAGATTTTTAAGAGTTGTTATTGTTCATGATACAAATTAATTACTAAGTAATTATTTCCTTATATGTTTGCATTAAATTTCCTTCTACTATTTCCTTCAGTTTAATTTTATTTTGTTAGGAAAGATTGAATATACTTTTAATAAGCATATTAAAAAAGCAATAATCACAGTATAAAGGGACAGAAAATTTTTTTAACATAAACTAAGCTCATCTCAAAACAGAGTTAATTATTCAAAAAATTAATGTATATAAGTAGATAAGCAAAGTTATAGCTTGGTTCTTTTTACGTTCCTATTTTATCCTGGTCAAGGCTAGGTCTTCTTTAACCATTTCATTTCAGCATAATGATCAGTGTTGTGAAGCTTCAATTTAGAGAGTGATGTATTACTAAAGTAATTTGAAAGAATTTAACTCCAGATCTGAAAACTTACTGAAATTCAGTTCACTTATAAAATACTACTACATCAAAACAGTGACAGAAAGAAGCCAAAAGATCCAATCTTGAATCATTTTATTCATTTCTAGAAATTATCTATTTTTTCCTCCTGTACCTCTCCTCTTCTGCTCCCAAGCAGACGGTGCCTCAGTTTTGTATTAATCAAGCTCATGGGTTGCAGCTGAGGCCGCTGACGTTGATTTTATTGAAATAGAATATTCAGGAACAATATAAAATTGAGCATAAGAACATAAAACTATTCAAAACATTTATTGTAAGAATATAAAATATAATTTCAATTTAGTTATAACTATGAAAAACTATCAATGGCCAAATGTCAGGCATTACAAAAGCAAAAACAAAAGTATAAATCAAATGTAACCAATACGGAAAATATGGGACCACAATGGAGCGTTAGCACTCCCTGAACACGACTTTAACTAACTTCTCTAAATTGGCCTGTTGCCATAGGGTTATAGCAGCTCCATAACTATGGATGGGTAATTTTACAGCCTTTCCACATTCTGTCTGCAGCATTTAATGTGATTTCTGTTTTAGGGCTCTGATCTCCTGGCTGTGAATAAGTAATGTGAATGCATAAATAGATTTTAACAAAAGTATAAAATAGCATGTGGCAAATTGGAAGATTCATTGAGGGAGGGTTGGGGTGTCATGCAGATTGTTAATGGTACTAAAAACAGTTTTCATTCAGCTAATTTATTCCTTGACTTGTTTTCCAAAAGAGCTCAATGTGTAATCATTTCCCAAGGTCTGTTTTTCTAAAATATTAGTCTTAAAAGAAGAAAGATAATTTGCTTCTTTTCTTCTAACTCTGAAATATATTCAGACCAGCTCAGAGATGAAGACATTTTCTTACTGCCTCCTTAGGAAAAATCTGCTTTTTGCTTTTTTCTTCTTTTCAGTAAAAACAGAATCAAGTATGTCTGTACTACGATTTCAGACTATGTGAAAAGCACTCTTTGTCCATATAAATTCTTACTTCATCAGCCAACTGAATTTTGATATTGTGTTAGAAATTCCTTGTTTTAGTTTTAGACTTCTAGTGCCCTGGAAGTAGAAACCCTCTATAATCATTTCTACCAATGAGAAATTCATTTATCTTATGTAAATCAGTTTTAAGCAGCATGTCTAACATGTATCAAGTAATTTTACATATTGCAGGTACTTCATATCTTATTTCTTCCTCACTTTTATATTATGAATGTGCTAATTACAATATTCTCATTTTTGTGGGTAAGAACACTGAGGCTTACTATGGTAAAGTTTTGTCCAAGGTCACAGAGCTGATAAACACAGTTGAGGCTCTATTTTAGGCCTTTAACTTCAGTGTTTGTTTAAATACTACATTATGATTCATGGGTCCTGAAGTCAATTTAATGTATTGCTAGCCACATTTGGGGAGGGTCTGGTATGATATTAGGAGATATTTTAAAAATGCATAGTAATCTTTATCAAGAGAGTTAAACAAAGTTAAAGATCAATGCTTATAGAAAGAAAATAACCCAAAGTATTTATTCCTAAATATGTGATAATATGTGTATGGTAGTGGATATTGGGGTGTTGTCTTCAACACCCTCTCACTTCTCCTTCATTATGTAGCAGCATGCAGTTTGAGGGATTTATCATAACTCCAGGGGCAGAAACTGATTAATTTTGGCAATTTATTGTAGTTCTCCCCAGCACTCCTATCATAATTGTTTTAGGCTCCGAGGTCTAAGTCAAACAGCCTAAAGGGAAGAGTTATATGGCCAGCATGTTAATGAAATGCAATAGGAAAGAGTAGAAAGTACTATAGTGCATCATAGAAATCCACAATAAGAACAAGGCATATCAAAACTAATGCTGTGGCCCCTTGTAATTTAGATGTGAGATAATGGGTGGAAGAGATGTATAAACAATATATTGACTACAAATGGCTCTCTAAAATTGAAACATATAATAACAATAGCTAATTAATGCTTACAAAACACTGACTCTGTGCCAAGGACTGTTCTAGTAACTTTATCTATCATTTTATTATTTAATCATACCAAGTTATGATTTAAGAACTCAGTTCTTTTTTTCAAATGAAGAGATGGACGGTTAAATACTGTGGTCAAGGTCCACAGCATGTAGGAAGAGGACCGAGGTTTGACAGCTGATTGTGCTACAGTGTGTACTCAGGACCACAATGCTAAACTGGTCATCAGAAAATTGAAGTATCAGTATTACATACTTAGTTTTATACAAACACAATTGACAGTTCTCTGTAAAACAAAGTGAAGGAGAAACTCACTCATAGTTAGGAAAGTGTTGAGGATTTCACCTCTTTCGGCGAGTGTTTTTGTGTGTGTACATTAAAAAATATTGTCGAACAGGACCTCTTTTAGAGTTTTGGAGAAACTTAACATTGTAATGGAAATAGTACAGTTTCCTTTAAATAAAAGTTTTATTAATAGAAGAAGGAGTAAAATAAAGTGAAAAATATAGAGGTATAGTCATGTTGCAGTATCAGATGTAGAATATCAATTGCTGGCATGGAGAAAATAATACTCGCCTAATGTCCCCATAGTTCAGCCAGCCTGGCTGCTGGGAAGGAGAGTAAGGTATAAAGCAAGTGAAAACAGGGTGCAACTAGAAACTTAGTCTTTCTCTCATTACATCTATGTGGTGTAGGTGACCTGTAAAAAATTTGTGGCAGTTTTTGCCATTGAGCCACACACAGGCCTGTCCCAGCTTATGGAGAAACAGAAGGTAGAGATCCAGGGGGAAGCTGGGAAGCTGAAGGCCTGGCTATTAACCTGTAACAAGAAGGTGAACTAGCAGCAGATCACCAAAAATATGCATAGGTTGCTGTATTAGATTCCTGTATGCCAACTTTCAATGTGAAAAAATTAAAAGAAGAAAGGAAGAGAGGGAAGAAGAAAGGAAGGGAGAAAGAGAAGGAAGAAAAGTTGAAGGAATGGAAGGAAAGAGATCAGTCCCTCACTGTCATTTCCCAGGTATGCAATTTCTATTGTGATCAATTTTAGCCAGAACCACACTAAACTGATATAGTTTACACAGCTAATAAATTCTTATCACTAAACTTTGACTTTTTAAGCTTCATCTCCTGGATTGCACAAATTTAAGGGCAAGCCTAAAATGAACATTTTTTTGAATATGATTTTGATCAAAGTGTAAAGCCAAATGAAAATGACAAATCCCATGTATTATGAATAATTACGTTCTTGTAAAAGCTTGCAACTTAAAAATATTTAAAAGACATAAGAGATCATAGCCTGTTAAACTTGCGGTTTTCCTCAGGGAAAGAAACGTTAGCACCATTTTCTTAATTTTCCTTATTTTTTGTTTTTTTTCCATTAGTAGAGATAAATAATAGAAACAAATTTATTTGTGTATTGTGTATCACAATAGAAATGTCTCATTCAGATATTATAAAATTCTCATTCAGAAAGCATAGACAAGGTACTTGAGATTTTTGATGATTGTTAAATGTGAAAATTATGTTTTTATTAATAACACACTATTAATCACTTTTATGTTGCTGTGATGAAATACTTGAGAAAAATAACTTATGAGAAGAAAGGTTTATTTTGGCTCATGGTTTCAGAGGTTTCAGTTCCTGGTTGGCTGCCTCTAAGCCAAAACATATGGGAAAGGGTATGGTAGATGAAAAGTGGGGAGAGGGAGAGGGAGAAGGAGAGGTAGAGAGGCCAGGGACAAGATATACCTTTCAAATTCACATCTCAATGACCACTACATCCAATTAAATCCTACCTTCTAGTAAGCCCACGAGCTCATTAGTGGATTACTCTGCTGATGAAATTATAGCCCTCTTGATCCAATCATCTAAAAACCCATCAACTGGGAACCAAGTTTTGAATACAGTGAGCCTTTTGGAGCACATTTTAAACATCAGCTATAACTTTCTGGGCCTGGCCCCCAAAACACTTATATCCATCTTATTATGCAAAATGAATTTAATCTATGTCCAAGAGTTGCCAGAGTAATAGTTTCTCAAAAGTCCAAGTCCAAAGTTTCCTTTGAGATGCAACGCGAACTCTTAGCTATGAACTCCTGTAAAAATAAGAGACATTTAAATACTTCTAATATGCAGTAGTGGTGCAGGCAAAAGATAAATGATAAATATTTGCATTCCAAAAAAGAAGAACTAGAAGATAGCAAGGAGAAATCAGACAAAAGCAAGATTGAAACTCAGCCGGGCAAATATTAAACCCTATAGTTCCATGGATGTTCCATGCATCCAGGGGTTGCAGTGGCAAGTGCTGGTTTTCTTAGTTGCAGCCCATATGTATTCTCTTTTGGGCTGGCTCTGCTCACTGCCTGTAGCTTTCCATGGCAGTCATTCCACGATCCTAGCATCTCTAACTTCCCGGGGTCTTCACCACAGCTTCAGCTTTGCTCCCACAGCTCCATTCATCATTCTCTCAGGGGTTACCTGTAAGATTCCAACTCTAAGATACATTATCTCATTTCCCAACCCATCCTTTAAAATCTGAGTAGAAGCCTTCCCAATCCCGTAACTCTTGCATCCTGTATGTCAGCAGTGCCATCATCACATGGATACTACAAAAGTCTGCTGCCAGTTTAAGTAGACAGGCAAACTTAGATCATGACAACCATGACCTCTGAGCACTTGGGAGGGCTGAGCAAGCAAGGCAAAGTGAATCCCAGGGATCCAGTACCCTAGGTGGCCCTTCTTAAGCAAGAGCTCTTCCCAAATGAGAGGCTTACACTTGTTCTCCTTTGAGCCAGGGATGGGTAGGATCTTACTGATTTTTCGGATGTTCTCAAGGCATCTTTCTTCTTGTCCCAATGCAAAATACTTGATTTCTTTTTAATCTTTCTAATCTCTTAAGCACCCCCAGGTTTCTTGGACTGAATTTTAAACACATCTTTTT
The DNA here is from genome assembly GCA_004026905.1 of Hystrix cristata. NCBI lineage: Eukaryota > Metazoa > Chordata > Mammalia > Rodentia > Hystricidae > Hystrix > Hystrix cristata. Next base: position 3,536 of record PVJO010001286.1, on the reverse strand, counting down.
TCCTGCCCAGAATACAAGTTTTTCAAATCGTTACACTTTGTTTTTTGTTCCCGATTATTACTGTACATCTGGCTAAAAGCAGCCGACAATACTCATACTATTGTCTGCTGTGCTGCCTTATAGTTCCTCTGCCAGATTAATTAGTCCTCTAAACTTCATCTCACACAATCTTGAATCATGGACAAAATGTAGACAAATTCTTTCCCAGAATGTAATACAAATGACTTCTAGTTCAATTCCTAATAAAGTCTTCATTCCTAGTGGAAATACTATCAACACAGTCTTTACTTTCCATATTCCTTTCAGCTTTCTGGTCTTCTGAGTTCCCACCAAAATTATCCATTAATCATTAATGTCTGCTCACAACATTCCAAGCTTTTTCTAGCCTACATCTCTTAAAGTTTCCAAACTTCTTTCACTAATCAATCCAGAAGCTTCTGAACCAGATTGCCAAGTATAGTCATATCAATGACTCCACTCTGAATACCAGTTTTTTGTGTTAGTCTGCCTACTGTCACTATGAAAAAATACCTGAGAAAAACAATTTAAAAGAGGGAAGGTTTATTTTGCCTTATGGTTTCAGAGGTGTTAGTCTATGGTTTTCTGACATCAGGCATGGAGGATGAAAGCTGCTCATATCACCTCATGATGGCTGGGGGTGGGGGGGGGAGAGAAGAAAACCAGGAAGCACCTAAAGACGAGATATAGTTTTTAAAGGCATTCCACAGAGACCTACTACATCCAATTAGGCCCTACCTTTTAATAAACTTAATGAGCTGTGATCTTATCAGCAGGTTAATCAATTGATCAGATTAGTGCCCTCATGATCCAGTCACTTACCAAAAGCCCATGAGCTGGCAAGTAAGCCCTCATGCAATGAACCCTTTAGAGGACATTTTGGATTCCAAACATAATATTCACTATTTCGAATCATGATCCACAATACTTAGGTAGGACAGATTCATATTTAAATAGTATTTTTGGCCCTTTTAGTAAACTAAATTTAAAACAATGATATGTTTCAATAAATCAGTTATGTATGAGATAACAAGAGACAGTTTTGTTATAGGTTCACAAATAATCACCAAAGCAACTTTACATTCTCAGTTTTATTGTAGCAAATTTTTTTCAGTATTGGAGATTGAACGTAGAGCCTCATGCATGTTAGGCAGGTGCGCTACCACTGGACTACACTGTCAGATTTTTGTGGTAGCTTTTAATGACAACTCAAGCAAAGTGAAATTAGAGATGTTATTTCTCAAGTCTCTATCTCAAGCTAATTATTATTTTATCATGAGGATAAATATGATAAGATGGGCATAAGGAAAAGCACATGTCATTATTTTCAGGGTGCTCTATCTCACAGAATGTGAGGTTAAGAAAATTTAGAAAATTACTGCAATACTCTTTTGTGTTTTGGTAGCAATATTTGCTTATTAGTCCAATAATTTGTTTATCTAATACATATGGGAAAAATAAATAAAATGTGTGAGTTCATCTTTTTTTATTAATTTGCCTGTTTGGTAATGTAGGAAAATAAAATATTTGAATATTCTGTTTCTAAATAATCTTTTTTTGAGTGTTTTAAATCATATTTCTTTCTTTTCTTGCTTTTTATTTCTCAATTGAAAAGTAACAAATAACTTAAAAAATATAGCAAATATAAGGTAAACATAAAATAGATTAACTAGCAGATTATGCAAACTGATACAGTAGTCTAGCACTGACTCAACAAAATGAATTATTTTGTTATTTTTCAGGTATAAAGATGAAAATATAATACTGTAGTGTGAATCTCTGGGTCCCTCCTGCATTTACAGGGGGAGAATAGAGCCATGAAACAATTTTTTCCTGTGGTGTACAATTTTATATAAATTAAAGGCAATAAAATTTCTGTTAAGAGAATTTTTCTTCTAAATATCTTTAATAATTTTTTTTTGTAAATTTGAAAGCTTTGTAGTTTAGTAAAAGTAATGGTCATCTTTTAATGTGTGACTGTAGTTCTGAAATATGAAACATTAGTATATCAATAGACAACATTATGATACATATGCAAATAAAAAGCTTTAGTCTCATTTGCAATTTTTAGTAGACATTGATGGAGAAAATGTTGCAGCTGTTTTATGAGAGACATGAATAGTATATGATATAAATAAAGTGCCGAATCATTGTAGTAATGAGATTCTTGATGCTAGCAATCTGTTACTCGAAGTATACAGTTTGACTTCAAGAATAAATTTTGCAGTAGTAATAAATCAGATATTTAGACATTAGTTTGTTCGTTGGCCTGGATTGGGCACAGGAAGGGATTTCCGATATGCTTTCTTATTGATATCATTGCTCCAATTAAGACTGAGGTAGGGTCACGCATTGTGTAAGTGACAAAGATGAGCTTGTAACATGAGTAGCGAAAGTTCTTTTCTGGGGAGAATTTTGCTGCCTGCATCAAACACTAACTTTCAGGAGTCAGAGGTACCATATTAGATGAGAATACATAGGACTGCCAAAATAGCTAGTGGAGAAATGGAAACGTCAAAAATAAATAGTATAGTATGGTTATCTTCAGGGAACTCATTCCACCCCCTCAACATGGAGGCCGAAACTGAGGATAATACCGAACCCCTCTCTATATTATGTTTTTTTCTTGTATGTCCTGCAGTATTACCACATAGTATGAATTGTCTTTCATTCTGACTTTTATGCACTGGTGCCTCTGTATGTGTCACTATTGCACTTTGGGGCCAACATTAAGTAAACCAGAGTTTCTTCAACACTGCAGTGCCATGATAGCCGATTGAATAACCTAAGGAGCTACAAAAGAGACAGGTGGGTGGTGTGAGTGGCATGGATACACCAGACAAGTGGATGATTCAGACCCGGTGTGGGATGGAATGAGAGGCAATGAGTGATTTCATCATGCTATTCAGAATGGCATACAATTTAAAACTTACAAATTATTTACTTCTGGAATTTTTAATTTAGTATTTTGAGACCACTGTTGATGTACATATCTGAAACCATAGAAAGATATTGTGAATAGGGATTGATGGCTATAGTTAGAAGACCAAAGGTGCTATGCAATCTTAATGTTTAAATCTTTTGATTGCTCTTCCTTTCCTTGGATGTTCTGTTTACTTTTCAATTTATTTAGCATGATATGTGCTTGGCATTTTCAGCAGTTAGGTAACACCCCAACAGGAGGTAGTAGGTGGTTAAGTTTGGTCTTCAAGGAATACAGGATTGTAGGAATTTGCATGTACTTTTTAATTTGGAAACTAGAGTAGTAACTGAAAATGGCAATGGGAAATGAGGGTTCCTAACATCCTTTTTGTGCCTGAGGAATGTGGAGTTATGAGATAAAAAATTCTTTACTTTTAGAGCACTTACAAAGAAAAAAATATCAGACAGCCAGATTTTCCTTAGGCCAGAAAGGTGAAAAAGATTAAAAAAAAAAAGAGTTGAAGATACAGCATCTATATGTTGAAAGTTCATATTGTTAAATGGACTTTGATAAAAATCATACTAATTTCTTCACT